>JAPQNM010000037.1:8002301-8007301 GCA_029783475.1 Metacarcinus magister | reverse complement strand
TATATATATATATATATATATATATATATAAATATATACACACACACACACACACACACACACACACACACACACACACACACACACACATATATATATATATATATATATATATATATATATATATATATATATATATATATATATATGTGTGTGTGTGTGTATATATATATATATATATATATATATATATATATATATATATATATTTTTTTTTATAAATATATATATATATATATATATATATATATATATATATATATATATATATATATAGTATATATATATATATGTGTGTGTGTGTGTGTGTGTGTGTTTATATATATATATATATATATATATATATATATATATATATATATTCATTGTTTGACCATGTTCATATTTTTTACCCGCAGGACACTTTGTGAAGAAATTGGAGGTGAATGTTATTTTGGAGAATGTCCAGAAAACTGTAAAATGGAGATTAAGAACTGCAATCCAAAGCTATGTGGAATCCCAAATTCCTGCATTTGTTGCTTCTGTGGGTATTTTTAAAAACATTCATCAAAATAATTTGCAATATATGAATGTATTAGAAATCAATTTTATTGTGTGTGTATATATATATATATATATATATATATATATATATATATATATTTATATATAACAATACATATATATATATATATATATATATATATATATATATATATATATATATCAATACATATATATATATATATATATATATATATATATATATATATACATATATATATATATATATATATATATATATATATATATAAATATATTTATTTATTTTTATATGCAGTAGGCAGTAAACATCTGCCGTTCGGTGGAATACTCTAGGAGAGGTATTAACGTTGATGTAGGCAGTGTTGCAGATTGAGTGATTCCCCGTGTCCTCTCCTTCCGGTTCTCTTAGTGTTTCATTAACACATGGCATTAACAACAGCCTGCCCTCTAAAGACAACTTCTACTACTACTTACATAACATTTCATACACCTTACGCTTTTACACTCTCTGTCAAACTCTCCTCATCTTTGGGCTACTCAGATAACTATCTTACTTTTGTTACCTGTTCTATCACTTCAGTGCAGCCTCAGAGCCAGCCTATGTGGAGGTGTTTCTGGCATTTCAACTCTGCTAAGTAGGAGGACCTAAGGCAATACTCTGATTATTGTATAAACTGCCCTCCTACGAATTATATCCATCTCTCTGTACCTTCATCTCCATTTTCCTTTTTGCACATTCTATTACTGTTGTAGTGGACGGTCACTGTGCTTCTCTTAAACCTATCAATAGTGGTGTTCCTCAGGGTTCTGTCTTATTTCCCATTCTCGTTCTATTATTCATCTATATTTCCTAAATCTGACTCAATGCCCTATCCACTCTTATGCTGATGACACAACCTTGTATTTTTCAACGTCGTACATCAGACGCCAGCCCAAGAGGAATCAATTGATTTAAGGCGAGATGCTATAGGACGTATAACTTATGATCTTTAATTAGTTTCTGATTGCGGCAGAGCAAACCCAGTTCTGTCCAACGCCTCAGAAATTCAATTTCTACAACTATCTAGTCGATATGACCTTCCAGATAAGTATCTCCTCTTCTTCAATGACACTCAACTGTCTCACTCCTTCACATTAAACACACTCGGTCTATCCTTTACTAAAAATCTAAACTGGCAATTTCATATATCTGTTATTGTTAAATCAGTTTCCAAACCGTTAGGTGTCATCGTCCACTTTTCTCTCCCTCCAGCTGCTTTTTCTGTACAGAGGCCTTATCCGTCCATGTATGGTGTATGGTTTTCATGTCTGGGGGGGGGTCACTTACACAGCTCTACTAAACAGGGTGGTGTCTAGAGCTTTTTGTTTCATCAACTCTCCTTCTCTAAATGACTGTCTTGATTTTTTAAGTCACCGACGCAATGTTGCATCTTTATCTCTTTTATACCACTATATATATATATATATATATATATATATATATATATATATATATATATATATATATATATATACATATATATATATATATATATATATATATATATATATATATACATATATATATATATATATATATATATATATATATATATATATATATGTGTGTGTGTGTGTGTGTGTGTGTGTGTATATATATATATATATATATATATATATATATATATATATATATATATATATATATATATATATATATATTTGATTATTTGCGTTATTATTTATTGTTTTGATAGCAGTAATAAGAATATTTCCCATGGTAACTCAACTGTTTACGATGTTAATATTGGGGAGCCTTGCATCGACTCTTTTGTATCAAATACGTATATAAATTTTCTTCTTTTTTCCTCGATTGATTGATTGATTTATTGATTTTATGGTGGAGAAGGTGCTCTATGAATCTTTTCTTGCTGACTAATCAGTTGTCCACACGAATAGTAACAAATAATTTTTTATTTACAGTTTCATAAGGCACAACAAATGGCAGGATCGACAAAAGAAGAAAACAAACCGAGATTCCAGGCAAAGGTTTTCATTATATTATGTCTACACCAAAAACTACGAGTCAAATATTTCTCAATTCCACACAAAATAAATTCATGTCATGCATAATACCATGCTATCAAATTGACAATGGTTTTCTTTTGTTTATAAGTTTGAGTAATCCAATTCATCATGTGGAATTATTAAGTAATATAAAACAAAAACAAAAATTCATGGTAATGGTATCAACTATGTAATGAAACAATAAAGCTCAGCATATCAAATCTCTGCTTCAGTCACCTTATGAACGATTAAAATGTATTGTCAATACCAGTGATAATGACATTGCTGGTTTACTACACTCGTATAGAACGCCTAATAGGTCAATAGAGGCATCGTTCTATGTGAAATCGTTCTATGTGGTACATGTGTAGCAGTCTCCCCTACACACCATAGAGAACGTGAGATACCCGTTCCCTGACAACGGGTCACAAAGCCCATACTATTATAACTTTATTTTTATCATATTTTTCATTATTTCATGTATAATTTTGTGTAACTTTATTTATGTTTTTCTTTTTATTATATTATTATATATTTTGTTGCGCTGCTGACCAGCGCACACCCATCAACTTGGCGCGCACTGTCCTCAGACAGTGCGCATATTCAATAATTAATATTTGTTTTTTATATGTTTATTTTATATATATAGTCTAAATTTTATGAATAAAAATAACCTTAACTGGATCTGAGTACTCTCATTATCCAGTGGACCAACTAGCTACAAACACTCACAAGCTCCCAATGCAACAATTGGTGACCCAAGAGTGAGCTAAGGTCAAACAGTGACATACTGCCTGTGCTAAACAAAGAGCACATGTTCCTAGTGTGAAGGCCTGGGTCTTACAGATTCATTCGCTTTTACACTCCCAAGGCAAAAAGTCTCACCTCCATTATGGGGTTCGTGAGAATGAGCTGACGGACGGGAATATTCTACACACTTGTGTAGCTGTCACTTGTAAGGTTCCCCCTCCCACCCACCCTGGCACCCTCTGTGCCCCCTCAGACGCCTCACTGCGTCTTCAGCGGCCTAATGCGCATGCATGCGCGGCCTCTACCCCCTCAGACGCCTTCACTGCGTCATCGGCACGGCCTTATGCCCTCCCCCCTCAGACGCCCTATTGCGTCTTCAGCGGCCTAATGCGCACGCATGCGCGGCCTCTACAACCCCCAGACGCCTTATTACGTCTTCAGCCGCCTCACGCACACTCTACACCCTCTGACGCCTTCTTGCACCATCATGTGTCGTCAACACACCCCTTTGCGCCCTCAGTCCAACTCCTGCCCCCCGCCTCGCGGCGTTAAAATGATAAACCTCACCATCGCCACTCACCGCCCTGTGGATTACTCATCATCGCCCTGTGGATTACTCATCGCCCTATGGATTACTCTACTCTCCTGTGGATAGTAAAGTGCGGTGCAGATAACTCTCCAGAAAACGCCCTCCCACTGCCGTGTCGTCTTCTCACACTCCCAGGCATCAAGGTCGCTCTATGCTGATGGAACTATAGATGCAAATCGTCTCTTTTCGTCAGCTTCACGACCTCTCACCCTAGCATCTGAGCCTCACGGCACATCTGGGGGGACTTCATCTGGACCCACACCTGCACCGACTGTCAAGCCTCCATGGTGATTCGGCACTTGACCTCGTCGGCCCCCCTGCCACACTGCCGGTTATCGCTACATCCTCTCGGCAACCGCCGCTACAGGACTCCCAGCTACCACCCGCAGTCGAATGGCATGGTCGAACGGTCATCACCAGCCTCCGCCCAACGCGAGAACTCTTCCCAGGCGAACAAGCATCCACAGGATGACATCATTCCTCCCTTCCTCGTCACTAGGGGGGGAGTATTGTAGCAGTCTCCCCTACACACCATAGAGAACGTGAGATACCCGTTCCCTGAGAACGGGTCACAAAGCCCATACTATTATAACTTTATTTTTATCATATTTTTCATTATTTCATGTATAATTTTGTGTAACTTTATTTATGTTTTTCTTTTTATTATATTATTATATATTTTGTTGCGCTGCTGACCAGCGCACACCCATCAACTTGGCGCGCACTGTCCTCAGACAGTGCGCATATTCAATAATTAAAATTTGTTTTTTATATGTTAATTTTATATATATAGTCTAAATTTTATGAATAAAAATAACCTTAACTGGATCTGAGTACTCTCATTATCCAGTGGACCAACTAGCTACAAACACTCACAAGCTCACAATGCTACACATGTAGCCTATGGGGAAAACGACAATTGGTCGATCGGTCACCAAAATTGTCCCTGAAATTAACGTACACTGCATATTATTAACAATTATTAAAAATTTAAATGGTTAAAAAACCATCAAATAAGGTTTTCCTTAGGCCTTAGGCCTTGATGGATGCATGAATCTCATCTCTTTTGCGCCAAATTGTTCTTGTACTC
>JAPQNM010000037.1:7994257-7999701 GCA_029783475.1 Metacarcinus magister | reverse complement strand
CTCTCTCTCTCTCTCTCCTCTCTCTCTCTCTCTCTCTCTCTCTCTCTCTCTCTCTCCTCCTCTCTCTCCTCCTCTCTCTCCCTCTCTCTCTCTCTCTCTCTCTCTCTCTCTCTCCTCTCTCTCTCTCTCTCATCTCTCGTCAATGACTGGGGAATGGAGAGAGAGAGAGAGAGAGAGAGAGAGAGAGAGAGAGAGAGAGAGAGACGAGGAGAGAGAGAGAGAGAGAGAGAGAGAGAGAGAGAGAGAGAAAGAGAGAGGGAGAGGGAGAGAGAGAGAGAGAGAGAGAGAGAGAGAGAGAGAGAGAGAGAGAGAGAGAGAGAGAGAGAGAGAGAGAGAGAGAGAGAGATAATAAATACGAAGTCGTACATACTGTAGTGACAACACACATACAACACACATACACACACACCTACATACCCAGGTGCACACACACCCTGAGCCTATAATTACTTCCCTCGAGACCGCGGCTGAGGTCGAGATTAACGTGACCTCACCCCAGGTGGCCACCTAGACGCCCAATATAAGCCACCGACACACACATCGCTAGGTCAGTCAGTCAACCGTCAGTCTACCTGCAGTCTACCACCACACACAGTCCAGGCAACACCTCCAGAGTAGCGTCTGGGAGCCCCACGTCGGGGCTCCCCAGACAACACACACGCTCACCTTCCCTGGGCTCTGTCTACTTGTGTACAACCAACGCTGCAGCAATAAACCAACAAAGCCACATTCGTCTGTTGTCAAACCTTTGTGTGTACGTAACCCCCAAACCTCTACATTGGTGACCCCCGGAGTGACACACATTGGAATGACAGACGATCCGCCGCCCACGGCCACGCTGCCTCACGTCCCAGCATGACGCGCCACCACACTCGCCGCCTCACGTGCCTGCCGCGGCCTCCTGAAGCCTGTCGCTGCCTCTGACGCTACCCCTGCCCCTGCCGCTGCTCAACCTGCCGCAGCCTCGCAGCTCCTGCCGCTGATCCAAGGTGCTGCACCTATTGCCGCCCACGCAACCGCAGCACCGCAGCCTTGCAGCCTTGCACCCACCCTCCAGCCTGCCGCTGATCCAAGGTGCTGCACCTACTGCCGCCCACGCAAACCGTAGCACCGCAGCCTTGCAGCCTCGCACCCTCGCACCCACCCTCCAGCCTGCCGCTGATCCAAGGTGCTGCACCTACTGCCGCCCACGCAACCGCAGCACCACAGCCTTGCAGCCTCGCACCCTCGCACCCACCCTCCAGCCTGCCGCTGATCCAAGGTGCTGCACCTACTGCCGCCCACGCAACCGCAGCACCGCAGCCTTGCAGCCTCGCACCCTCCGCAGCTTTGCAGCCACGCAGTCGACACTTCATGCCGCCAGGATCATTCCAAGCCGCCTCTCTCCCTCACCAAAACAATGATTGTATATAATGTTTTCTCTATGTACTATGTAATATTTTTCTTTGTGGGGGAAGGGGGGGTGATGTAGTGACAACACACATACAACACACATACACACACACCTACATACCCAGGTGCACACACACCCTGAGCCTATAATTACTTCCCTCGAGACCGCGGCTGAGGTCGAGATTAACGTGACCTCACCCCAGGTGGCCACCTAGACGCCCAATATAAGCCACCGACACACACATCGCTAGGTCAGTCAGTCAACCGTCAGTCTACCTGCAGTCTACCACCACACACAGTCCAGGCAACACCTCCAGAGTAGCGTCTGGAAGCCCCACGTCGGGGCTCCCCAGACAACACACACGCTCACCTTCCCTGGGCTCTGTCTACTTGTGTACAACCAACGCTGCAGCAATAAACCAACAAAGTCACATTCGTCTGTTGTCCAACCTTTGTGTGTACGTAACCCCCAAACCTCCACAATACTATACATCGTGTACTTAACATATATGTCAAAGTTTCGGAGGGTGCTCGTCATTATGTACAACACAAAGAATCTTGGAAGATATGTTAGGTTAGTTAGTTAGTTAGTTAGGTTATGTTAGGTTATGGTTAGGTTAAGAGGAGAGGGAAGAAGGAGACAGCGCGTCGTAGCAGGAGTGCTGTTGTGTTGTGTTTACAGCTTTTTTTTTTATTTATTTCCGATTATAGTAGCCTATGGTTTATTTACCTCTTATTATCTTTATTTAAGGAATAAATAATCGCAATGATTACTGTTAAGAGGGACCATGAGGTGGAAGATGAGATACTGCTAGCTAGCAGGGCATCAAGGGATGTGTGTTGTCTCTACCCGCTGCTGCCAGCTGTGATCTCACGCATGCGCACCTCCACCAGGTCACTCTACAGCTGGACGCTTCAAGCTGCTACACCGCCAACTTCGACCCAGACATGCCTGGCCGGGCATCTACGAAACGGAGAGCCATCTCCTTCGCTATAAAGAACGAAGTTATTGCACAGAAAGAGAAAGGAGAGGGAAACACAGCCATAGGATGTGATTTGGTGCTATCAGAGACGAGTACAAGAACAATTTGGCGCAAAAGAGATGAGATTCATGCATCCATCAAGGCCTAAGGCCTAAGGAAAACCTTATTTGATGGTTTTTTAACCATTTAAATTTTTAATAATTGTTAATAATATGCAGTGTACGTTAATTTCAGGGACAATTTTGGTGACCGATCGACCAATTGTCGTTTTCCCCATAGGCTACATGTGTAGCATTGTGAGCTTGTGAGTGTTTGTAGCTAGTTGGTCCACTGGATAATGAGAGTACTCAGATCCAGTTAAGGTTATTTTTATTCATAAAATTTAGACTATATATATAAAATTAACATATAAAAAACAAATTTTAATTATTGAATATGCGCACTGTCTGAGGACAGTGCGCGCCAAGTTGATGGGTGTGCGCTGGTCAGCAGCGCAACAAAATATATAATAATATAATAAAAAGAAAAACATAAATAAAGTTACACAAAATTATACATGAAATAATGAAAAATATGATAAAAATAAAGTTATAATAGTATGGGCTTTGTGACCCGTTCTCAGGGAACGGGTATCTCACGTTCTCTATGGTGTGTAGGGGAGACTGCTACAATACTCCCCCCCTAGTGACGAGGAAGGGAGGAATGATGTCATCCTGTGGATGCTTGTTCGCCTGGGAAGAGTTCTCGCGTTGGGCGGAGGCTGGTGATGACCGTTCGACCATGCCATTCGACTGCGGGTGGTAGCTGGGAGTCCTGTAGCGGCGGTTGCCGAGAGGATGTAGCGATAACCGGCAGTGTGGCAGGGGGGGCCGACGAGGTCAAGTGCCGAATCCCCATGGAGGCTTGACAGTCGGTGCAGGTGTGGGTCCAGATGAAGTCCCCCCCAGATGTGCCGTGAGGCTCAGATGCTAGGGTGAGAGGTCGTGAAGCTGACGAAAAGAGACGATTTGCATCTATAGTTCCATCAGCATAGAGCGACCTTGATGCCTGGGAGTGTGAGAAGACGACACGGCAGTGGGAGGGCGTTTTCTGGAGAGTTATCTGCACCGCACTTTACTATCCACAGGAGAGTAGAGTAATCCATAGGGCGATGAGTAATCCACAGGGCGATGATGAGTAATCCACAGGGCGGTGAGTGGCGATGGTGAGGTTTATCATTTTAACGCCGCGAGGCGGGGGGCAGGAGTTGGACTGAGGGCGCAAAGGGGTGTGTTGACGACACATGATGGTGCAAGAAGGCGTCAGAGGGTGTAGAGTGTGCGTGAGGCGGCTGAAGACGTAATAAGGCGTCTGGGGGTTGTAGAGGCCGCGCATGCGTGCGCATTAGGCCGCTGAAGACGCAATAGGGCGTCTGAGGGGGGAGGGCATAAGGCCGTGCCGATGACGCAGTGAAGGCGTCTGAGGGGGTAGAGGCCGCGCATGCATGCGCATTAGGCCGCTGAAGACGCAGTGAGGCGTCTGAGGGGGCACAGAGGGTGCCAGGGTGGGTGGGAGGGGGAACCTTACAAGTGACAGCTACACAAGTGTGTAGAATATTCCCGTCCGTCAGCTCATTCTCACGAACCCCATAATGGAGGTGAGACTTTTTGCCTTGGGAGTGTAAAAGCGAATGAATCTGTAAGACCCAGGCCTTCACACTAGGAACATGTGCTCTTTGTTTAGCACAGGCAGTATGTCACTGTTTGACCTTAGCTCACTCTTGGGTCACCAATTGTTGCATTGGGAGCTTGTGAGTGTTTGTAGCTAGTTGGTCCACTGGATAATGAGAGTACTCAGATCCAGTTAAGGTTATTTTTATTCATAAAATTTAGACTATATATATAAAATAAACATATAAAAAACAAATATTAATTATTGAATATGCGCACTGTCTGAGGACAGTGCGCGCCAAGTTGATGGGTGTGCGCTGGTCAGCAGCGCAACAAAATATATAATAATATAATAAAAAGAAAAACATAAATAAAGTTACACAAAATTATACATGAAATAATGAAAAATATGATAAAAATAAAGTTATAATAGTATGGGCTTTGTGACCCGTTGTCAGGGAACGGGTATCTCACGTTCTCTATGGTGTGTAGGGGAGACTGCTACACATGTACCACATAGAACGATTTCACATAGAACGATGCCTCTATTGACCTATTAGGCGTTCTATACGAGTGTAGTAAACCAGCAATGTCATTATCACTGGTATTGACAATACATTTTAATCGTTCATAAGGTGACTGAAGCAGAGATTTGATATGCTGAGCTTTATTGTTTCATTACATAGTTGATACCATTACCATGAATTTTTGTTTTTGTTTTATATTACTTAATAATTCCACATGATGAATTGGATTACTCAAACTTATAAACAAAAGAAAACCATTGTCAATTTGATAGCATGGTATTATGCATGACATGAATTTATTTTGTGTGGAATTGAGAAATATTTGACTCGTAGTTTTTGGTGTAGACATAATATAATGAAAACCTTTGCCTGGAATCTCGGTTTGTTTTCTTCTTTTGTCGATCCTGCCATTTGTTGTGCCTTATGAAACTGTAAATAAAAAATTATTTGTTACTATTCGTGTGGACAACTGATTAGTCAGCAAGAAAAGATTCATAGAGCACCTTCTCCACCATAAAATCAATAAATCAATCAATCAATCGAGGAAAAAAGAAGAAAATTTATATACGTATTTGATACAAAAGAGTCGATGCAAGGCTCCCCAATATTAACATCGTAAACAGTTGAGTTACCAGGGAAATATTCTTATTACTGCTATCAAAACAATAAATAATAACGCAAATAATCAAATATATATATATATATATATATATATATATATATATATATATATATATATATATATATATATATATATATACACACACACACACACACACACACACATATATATATATATATATATATATATATATATATATATATATATATGTATATATATATATATATATATATATATATATATATATATATGTATATATATATATATATAT
>JAPQNM010000037.1:7976757-7979257 GCA_029783475.1 Metacarcinus magister | reverse complement strand
TTAGTGGTTGAACTACCACTCTCGTCTGCCGGCGCTTGTTCACCACTTTTCCCCGCCACTACCCCCACCCCCTTGTCCAGGGGTATGGGGGTAGTCTAACCGAGCCAAGCTCCACGCCACCGGCTTGGAGAAGGACAGAACGCCTCAGCTCTCACACCTGACAACACCTCACCACCTGCTGCTGGTTCTCAACATTTCCGAAGGCATTTCTGGAGACTTGGGCTCCCTTCCAGTGTGCCCTTCAACTGTACCTACACCATTCGACCCTTCCTGCTGTCTGAGGAGCAATCTACGTTGCCGAGTTTTGCTGTCACGCATCTCACCCTCAAAACAGCTGTACAGGGAGTTATTTGGGTGTCATACCCCTGCTCTGGTAATTGTTTACGAGCAGTTCGTCGTTGGTGATTTATTTTGGCTTCTAGCCTATTGTTTGCTATTTGTGTGTGTGTAAATATATTCGGGGTATCATACTCCATGATTTTTCTTCCCCACAACTCTATAAAAAGATAATATTAATTGGTAGTCACCTCGGCCCTGACATATTGGCGACCTCGCCAGGATAAGAACTACCAATTATTTATTATCATTTTACAGATTGTGGGTTGTTATCTAAGTCGCTGCTGCGCGCCGTTGCTGCCTGAGGCCCGGGAGTAATGTTATGAGTGTTTTGATTGCCGTCAAACTCTTGCTTTTGCCAGATTTTTGCACGTGAGGTGTTGTCTAATTTTTTGTTTGTTTGTGTTGTGTTCTCTGTTCGGTCTTCTCCATGTCTTCCTTTCAAGAACTGAAGGAGCAGGGTGAAGCCCTCGGTCTGCATGGCAAGGAAATTGGCCAGTGGATCGTAGAACAACAGAAAAACGAAAGGGAAGAAAGACAAGCTGAGAGAGAAGAAAGACAAAGACAAGCTGAGAAGGAAAGAGAAAGAGAAGAAAGACAAGCTGAGAAGAAAGAGAAGAAAAACAAGCGGAAAGAGAAGAAAGACAAGCTGAAAGGAAAGAGAAGAAAAACAAGCGAAAGAGAAGACAAGCTGAGAGGGAGAAAGAGATCAAGCTGGCAGAAATTGCAGCTAAAGGTAAGCCCTCAGTCCTACCATCACATGATCCTGTTTCCAGACCTAGTCTACCACCATACAAGGATGAAGAGGACATTGCCACCTATTTAACTAGGTTTGAGCGTGTGGCCGAGATGCTGGTTTTACCCAGAGATACCTTTGCCGTTCGTCTGGGTTGCCTCCTTACTGGTAAAGCTGCCGAACTCTACACGTCCCTTCCGTCATCCACCACTGAGGATTACGAGTTACTGAAGCAAGCCTTGTTAACAGGCTTCAGTAAAACTCCAGATGGCTACCGGGTGGATTTCAGGTCAAACAAGATTAGAGTAGGACAGAACTACCATCAGTTTGTTACCCAGTTATCGAGGATGTTTGATTCTTGGGTTGAGTCTTCCTCTGTGGCCAATGTTTATGCTGATTTAAGGGAGTTTATCATCTTTGACCAATTTTTGTCCTCCTTATCAGCAGAAATACGCCTATTCATCAAGGAAAGAAGGCCTACCAAGCTGAAGGACGCAATACAACTAGCGGATGACTGGGCATCCGCCCACAACGCCTATCCTAAGGTCTCTTCCAACAACAACGCTAAGAAAATCTCCCCTCTACTTGCTACTCCACTCCAGCCTCTACCTTCTCCTGGGAGTCAGACTCCCTCAACCGTGACTTGTCACAATTGTGGGGAAGCAGGACATATACGACCACGCTGTCCCAGGAATCCTCGAGCATTCAAGGATGGAACTACTACCACGCCCCCCTATAAGGTTGGATTTTGCTTAGAAGACCATAAAGTGCCTAACTTCTCAGTTACGGGGACTATTAATGGGTCATGGTCTTCCTCTATAATTAGGGATACTGGATGCTCTGGAGTTGTAATTTCTGAGGAAGCCTTGCCAGACATTGACCCATCACTCTGCCCCAAAGTACAAGTTGCTGACTATTTGGGACGCATCGACGAATTTCCTGTCGTTAAGTGTTACTTACGGTGCCCATTTTACACTGGTTGGACAGATGCTGTAAGGGCCCCAATTAAATTTGCTAGTGCTCTAGTTGGGAATATTCCCGGAGTACAAGATCCTGATAGTCCTGATTCTCTACTCAGTAACGACAACCATCTTCTCCATAGTGACCATGACCAAGCCACCACTGACGTTTCTTCCCTACAAGATCCTCTGTTGCCTCCTGATGACTCGCCTTCGCCCGGAACTTCCCTCTCCTCTCAAGAAAAGAACAACCGCCCTTCTGGATGTCAGCATCTACCACCAGTTGAGTCCTCCACTACTCAAGTGTGTGCTGTGGAGACCAGAGCCGGTCGATCTAAACGGGTCCACCCTCTAGTTCTGCCTAAGCTCCATCCTTTGACTGTAACCCCTGATGAGTTTCGTCAACTTCAGGAATCCTGTCCTTCCTTGACGGGTTTACAGTCAAAGGCTACCACTCAAGAAGTTGAGA
>JAPQNM010000037.1:7941757-7961757 GCA_029783475.1 Metacarcinus magister | reverse complement strand
AATGGAAAAATAGAACAAAGAACATATAACTAGACTGAAGGAAATTAATGACCACATGAGTGTAGCTTAGGCCCTGTACAACAACTAGATAAATACAACTAGGTGAATACGCACACACACTCTCACACAGACACACACACACACACACACACACACACACACACACACACACACACACACAGACACACACACACACACACACACACACACATACACACACACACACACACACACACACACACACACACACACACACACACACACACATACACACACACACACACACACACACACACACACACACACACACACATCTGTGGATCCTGTGGTGGTAGTTTCAGGTCACGCTGATGTGCCACCACTAGTACAACCCGTTTGCTCGTCTCTGCACCAGCTGGTCAACGATACTGTTGCTTGCAGCGCAGAGGCGATAATGTGGTAGCTTGGGTTGATCGGGCATTGCCCGTAGGTATTTAACTAGCTGGTTCTTGGTACCTCCAGGCTATGTTCCGTTGAGTGACGCAGGTGTCCGGGCACTGCATTATAGAGGAGTGGCTCTCTTATAGTGAAAACGATTTCCTTGAGCGTCTTGATGCTTGTACTTACTCTGGGGTATATTCTTTCAATATGGCAGAGCCGACCTCGTTGCTGGTGGATGTTAAACCATATATTCAAGTGATTTATAAATTTGCCAGTTAATATTTTGTAGATGTATAATATAGCGTACCTTTCTCTACGCCTTTATAGAGAGTAAAGGTCGAGCTCACGTAGCCCTGCCCAGTAGTCTAGATGTAGGACGTCAGATATTCTACTGGTAAAAGATCTTTGTACTAGTTGAAGGGACTGTTTCTCTCCTGCTCGCCACGGACTCCACAGATGACAACAGTACTCTAGCAATGGTATCCCGAGTGACTTGCATAACGTCAGCATAGGAAGCCTTTCTCGTGTCCGGAAAGTGCGGGTAATCCAGCCAGCCTGACCTCTTGCCTTCTTTACAACATTTCCTATATGGTGGGTAAAGTTTCCGTCACAACTGAAGGTAATTTTTAGATCTGTTATATAATCCTTGGTGTCTATATGGGAACCGTCCAGTGCTGCAAACTTGTTTGCATTGTAATTGATTCCTCCTGGACTGTAATGTATGTGTCCAAATTTGTTGAAGTTGAAGGACATGTAATTTTGTTTTGCGCACGAGTAAAGTGCTGCCAGATCAGTTTGTTATTGTTTGGCATAAGATGTTGAGGAAACGTCCTTCAGTACCATGGTGTCATCGGCAAAAAAAGCTACAGACGAGTGTAAGGCGTGTCTGTTGATGTCGGAGATTTGAATCAGAAAAAGCAGAGGTCCAAGGACTGATCCCTGTGGCACCCCACTGTTGACCACCAACGGCCGTGAAACTGCACCACCAGCAGCTACGCGCTGCTCCCTATCAGTAAGAAACGGGTGCAGCCACATCCCGAGCTTTCCAGTAATGACCATTTATTTTATTTTGTGGAGCAAAATGCCGTGATCTACCTTGTCGAAGGGTCTTGCAAAATCTATATAGATCACGTCAACATTTTTTTTATATACCAGCTTTTCTAGTATTGTTTCACGGTAAGAGAGTGGTTGGGAGAGGCATGAACGCCCAGTGCAAAAGCCATGTTGGTCTTGGATCCTTTTCATGTTTTGTTCGAGATATTGAGCCCTGTTCTTAACAATTATTCTCTCCAGGACTTTAATAATGTGGGAGGTAAAGGCAACTGGTCGATAATTTTTTTGCCTCCATCTTCGACCCTTCCTTCTGGATTGGTGTAATGTTGGCACTTTTTAATTGCTTTGGTATTATACCAAAGCTCAGTTCTTTCGCACAACGTTTAAGTAGCACAGCAGGAAAGTGGTCGGGACCAGCTGCCGAGTTAGTTGCCATCTTTTTAATTGCTTCTTCGTTATCTGTGATTCATTTTTCACTCGTCAGTTTTGATGTGCAGTCAGTACCTTGATGGAAAAAAGTACATAGGTGATTTGATTATTTGTTTTTTCACAGGATTTCTGAAAACACTTTTGTACTAAAGCAGTAGGGTCTCAACAATATCCTGGGTTTCATTTATGGTTCGGCCGTTTGAGCCAGTCAGTAGGCCAACACTCGCTCTCACTACTGACCTGTTAGCGGCATATTTGTAAATTACTTACGATTGGTTTTGATGAATACAACAGCTTGTGTTTCTTTCTTGTCATTTTCTAGTTCAACTGACCTTTTAAGTTTGTATTCTATGGTGATAGTTTTGTTTTCGGTTTGCGTCAGCATTTCACTGTCGTTGGTATTTTTGAGTTTTTTTCTTAGTCTTGTTCTCTTTCGCATCAGAACTTTTCGATCCCTCGGTACATTACCCTTATCAAGGGAAGTCTTATATGACGATCTCTTCAACGGTTCATATTTCTCTGATATTTTCAGGCATTTCATCGTCAGTATGTCATATTGGGCCTCAGGATCACAGTCTTTCATGAGTGAATCCCAGTTTACTTCAATGACGTCTTTTTTTAGACTTTCCCAGCAGACTGACTCGCTGTGAAAGTTCAGTCGGCTGAAATTATTATTTTTTTTCCTATATCAATTAACCGTTGGCGCCAGTAGGCATATGGAGGCACAAATGGACTTGCCTCGCCTGTTTTTTGGCGTAGGTTTTCAGATTTTTTTTATAGTGACGCCTAATATATTCACGTTCTCTCTTGAATATGTTAAGAACGTGCGAGGCTAATTGTTGCTACAGACTCAGATACATATAACATTGTAAGTCCCATCTGAGGACAATATGGCAGCAATTTAGGTAGTCTTTGACCACTCGGCGGTGATATCAAAGAATGAAAAGTGGTCAGCGAATAACGGGGACTCGAACCCGGGACCCTAGGCTCGTATACCCGAGCGCTAGACCACTGTACCACCGCTTGATGTGTTGAATTGTCTTGTTGTTTGTTGTGCACTGGGAACTTTAGTTTGCAAATTTGTAGATAAGCTGGTGGTCAGGGTTATGATGTTCACCAACAGCTTTGGCTTTCATCTTCTTTCACTGACCAACCTGGTGAACAAACCTTCAACTTTGCTATCCTTCATGACCTAGAGTAGCTGGTGCAGTTCCCTACCCATATTCCTGACCGCCTTGGAGACACGCCCAACACTCTTGATTTTTTCTTAACTTCCAACCCTTCAACTTACTCTGTTAAACTTTCTTCTCCGTTGGGCTTCTCTGATCACAATCTTATTTCCGTTACCTGTTCTATCACTCCAGTGCAGCCTCAGCTTCTGGCATTTCAACTCTGCTAAGTGTGAGGACCTAAGGCAGTACTATTCTGATTTTCCTTGGGATGATTATTGCTTCCATGTCAGAGATCCTTCTCTTTGTACGGCAGAAATCCCTAACGTCAGTAAACATTCCCGGTCAATAGAACTAGTCACTCACCTTCAGGCCTGTCTTCCTGTGTGGAAACGCTACCGGTTAAAGGATTTTCATTGCCAACAGTCGGAATGATACCGCGGCAGTCCTTAGGAACGACAATAGTGAGCTAATCAATCTTCAGGGCATGTCGAGAAAAAAAACCACTTACGGTACAGTAAACCATTAGACCAGAGGTACCTGAAGATTGAGTTGCTTCTGCAGCGCTCTTCCTCGTCCGACGCAGCTTTATCCCAAAGACTGGCAAGCGTAGGACAAAACTCTTGGAGTCGGCTGAATTCCTCCGATAGGGACCGATAGGGGCTGGAGTTGAGGAAGAACTAGCAGATGCACTCGCTTCATTCTCTGGCAGTGAATCTGGACCATGTTAACTTGAGGGAGTGAGGCTCCGTGGGCCTTCGCAAGGACTGAAGTGTTGTTGTTGCCCAGGGAAGGCGGAACTACCTGATGAGATGAGGGTTGAGAAGAATCTGGATTATTCTCAGGAGTTGAAAAGAGGAACTCACCAAAGTCGTGTCATTGGAGTCGGGAGCTCCGTGTATGTTCCCGATGAGGACACTGCAGCGCTTCATAGGGGGTCGCAAAGCATCGGCCCTTCCTTCACTGTAGGGATAGCGAATCAGACATCGGACAACCAGAAACTCACTGACCCGTCCCCAAAAAATCCTCTATGAGTACCTTTAGGCAGGTGGAAACGACAGTGTCGGGGGACTGCTTCCTCGGACACGATAACACAGTTGCAACTAGTGTCCCGGCTGATAGTTGAAGACCAAGAGCTGTTGATGGTGCATGGTAAGTGTATAATCAAGGGTAGACAGCTCACTCATACAAATTCCTATCTTGTGTGTTTGTGGGGTGTCATTCCCGTCCTTAAAGGCTCGAGGTCTTCCCTACAGTTATAGCACTTGATCCGGGAGGAGGTGTTTTTCGGATCGTTTGCGGTAGAGGCTGCTTTCTTCTTAGGGAAGGAAAACCTGCTAGAAGCACTGTTTGTGTTTTGCTTCGGGTAGGCGTTCTGAGCCGATGCCCAGGTGTCTGCCTTCTTCACTGCTGTCTTGAGAGCAGTGACCTGCTGCTCTTTAATGAAGAGACGAAGTTCAGGGACAAAGGAAGCAAGATATTGGTCAAGGACTAAATACTCACGTAAATCATCGTAGGTGCAGGAAATCTTCGAAGCCTCCAGCCAAGAGTCGAACAGCTGAAGTAGACATGTGTAAAACTGTTTGTAATTCGCTCCAATCCGGATCTTGCTGCTTCTGAAGTCCTGACGATAGTTTTCCAGTGTTTTGTTGAACCCAGTCAGCAGTGCTTGTTTCAGGAGAGCAAAGTCCCTGATTGTGTTAGTGTCAGGAACCAGGTCGTTGAAGTGTGCAGGCCTTCGCGGGTTTAACGAGCACTCCGAGGTTGAAGGAAGGAGCAGAAGAGGGATTCGAACCACACACCGAATAATTATATAATTATACGCTAATAATTATACGCTCCTCATCAGCCGGCTTATGGATAGAGTGGTGCTTTACCCCAGCATATAACTATTGGCGATTCGCTGTGTAACTCGAATTTCTCCACTGCCCCTTCTTCAACCTCGGAGTGCTCGTTAAACCCACGAAGGCCAGCACACTTAACGACCTAGTTCCCGAGGCCTCAACTTATCACCACCTGCTTCATGAGGCTTCCAACCGTGGTTATCAGTCATCCATGCTTAGGCGTTCCCAGGCAGAGCAGTCTGGTTGCCGAATTGGAGCACACCTCTCTCCCTTGGCTTGGTTTTGGGTTCTACTACGACTAAATGCCTCCACTTTCTTTCGTACGTTCGTCTCTAATGATATGTGGTGAGTGTGTGTACCTTATCTTTCCAGTGTCACGGAGACAGAACGAGGAACGGTGTTGTTGAGCCTCAGTGGTAGTATTTGTTGTGTTATATTGTGTTTGTATGTTTTTCTTTTGTGTGCGAAGAGTGCAATTAAACTTTCTCACCGTTCCTCAGTGTTTCTCTCCGACACCCATGTGGTCCACCTCCTACTCAGCTTAGACGATCCTGGAATAACTAGAAAACGATCCGACCCTTACCATCACTCATCTCGGTCGTTTTCCCTTGCAGATTACATCAAGCTATCAACAATCCCACAAGAGGTGACAACATACTGAACATTGTAATGACAAACAATGATGACCTTCTACATAATATTACTGTCTCTCAGACAATATATATATTTTTTTTATTTACATTAAAAGGGCATTGCCTAAGGGAAAATAAAGGGCAATAGAACGGTCGAAAAGGAAACTGGAGATGAAGGTACAGAGAAGGATAGAATCCGTAGGAAGATAGTTTAGAAATTAAAGATTTATGCCAGACTCTATCAAAGGCTTTCGATATGTCAAGGCCGACAGCAAAGGTTTCAAAGGTTTCACCGAAGTCCCTAAAAGAGGATGACCAAGATTCAGTTAGTAAGGCAAGAAGATCACCAGTAGATCGACCTTTACGGAAACCATACTGGCAATCAGAGAGAAGCTTGTAAGCTGATAGATGCCTCATTATCTTGTTGTTAAGGACAAACTCAAAGGCTTTAGAAAGGCAGGAAATCAAAGCTATAGGGCGATAGTTTTAGGGACAGGTTGAGTGTGAGCAAACTTCCAGCAAGAAGGATAGGTAGAAGAAGAGAGACATAGACGAAACAGTTTGACCAAGCAGTGAGCGAGTTCGGAAGCACAGTTTTTGAGAACAACAGGATGGACTCCATCCGGACCGTAAGCCTTCCGAGAATCAAGGCCAGAGAGAGCCTGGAAAACGTCATAATAAAGAATTATAATTTTAGGGATGAAGTAGTCAGAGGATGGAGGAGTACAAAGGAGTACAAAGGAGTACAAAGGAGTACAAAGGAAGAATAGACAGCAACAGTCCTACTGGACCTAGCGAGGCTGTCTGTTTAGCTACACTACTACTATAATATCTACTTGATAAAGACAAAAGGACAGCAAAGTGGAAGGTTCCTACCCATCCACCCACCAGGTGTAGCTGGCTGGAAGAGGAAGTGATACCATGTAGTATGGAAAAACTATCATGGAATTTGTATGGGAAAGTGAGAAAAACAAGTAGTAATCAATGCTAAAAAAAAAAAAATAAAAAAAATAAATAAATAAAAATAAATAAATAAATAAAAAATACGCGGTAGTGAAATATTCGACTTGGTGAACGGATGCTAAGTGCTTATCGAGTTTCTTCTTAAACGATCCAATTGTAATACTATTAACTATTTGTGCTGGGAGAGAATTCCAAACATTTACGATTCTATTGAAGAAAAAGTGCTTCGCTTCATTCGATCTAAAACTTTTACCAGTGATCATTAAGCCATTGTTACGAGTGGTGCTTGTGAGATCGGTAATTACATAGTCGTTTATGTTGATATTATCAAAACCATGGAAAATTTAAAAAACCTCAATTAGGTCCCCTCGTAGCCTACGTTTGGATAAACTGAATAAGTTCAGCTTCTTTAGTCGTTCTTCGTAAGACTTTTTTTCGCAATCTTGGGATCATTTTAGTAATTCTTCTTTGTATTCTCTCCAGCTTATTATTGGTGACCAAAATTTAATGCAATATTCTAGATGAGGGCGTACGAGTGCATTATATAGTGTAGGGATAACTTTTTCAGATTTATACTCAAAAGTTCTACCAATGAAGCCGACCAGTTTTTTCGCTTTTTTTTTGCAACATCTGAACCATGTTTATCTGGTTTGAGGTCGTTACTAATAGTTACCCCTAAGTCTTTTTCATGGTTAACCTTGGAAAGTTCAGAGCCATTCATTGTATATTTAGTGAATTGATTATTGCTACCGATATGCAAAACTTTACATTTATCAACATTAAATTTCATATGCAATTTTTTTGACCAACTGACTAACGTGTCAAGGTTTGAAATTGAAATTGTAGTTTATCGGCGGTTGTAGTTACTTTACTCGTGATTTTCGTATCGTCAACAAATTTTGATATCTTACAGGTGAGGCCTTCATCAATATCATTGACATAAATTAGAAAAAGAATGGAACCAAGTACTGAGCCCTGTGGCACACCGCTTTTAACGTCTCGCCAATTAGATGATTTACCGTTTATGCCACGGTTCGTTTTCTACTATGCTCCAATCAGTATCTACTAAAAGCTTTCTCAATTTTTCAAATTTACCTTTGCTATACATGAAGATAAGTTCTTCGCTTACGTTATCTTTGTAAACTTCGAGATTTAGGTTAAAAGAGACAATTTTATGGTCGCTGGTGCTGAATTCTGGGCCCGTATTAACGTTACTTACTAGACCGTCGTTTGTTGAAAATACAAGGTCTAGTATATTATCAACTCTCGTGGGTTTGCTTACGTGCTGACTTAAGCCACTCTCTAATAAATTATTGTATAAGTCATGACCCATATGAGATTTAAGATAATTTCCCCATGAAGTTACAGGAAGATTAAAGTCTCCAAAAATTACGCTTTCAAATGAGCTATTATTATTATTGGGTGCTGGTGGTCTATAAATGAGTCCAATAATAATTTTCTTAGAACGTGTTTTAAGTTATAAAAATATAACATCTACGTTATCTATTTTTTCAGTTTGCAAGACTGTAGTAGGAGGAATATGCCCAGTATCATCCAAATTAGATTTGGTAGCAAAGGTTTGAGCGAAGAGTTCAGCTTTAGAGAAAGAAGAGACAGCTGTGGGGCCATCTGGTTGAAGTAAAGGAGGGAAAGATGAAGAAATAAAATTTTTAGAGATATTATTGGCTAGATGCCAGAAATCACGAGAAGAGTTAGAGTTAGAAAGACTTTGACATTTTCTATTGATGAAAGAGTTTTTAGTAAGTTGGAGAACAGATGTCGGATGATTACGGGCAGAAATATATAGGGCATGAGTTTCAGCAGATGGATGGCTACGGTACCGTTTGTGAGCCGCCTCTTTATCATTGACAGCACGAGAACAAGCAGAGTTAAACCAGGGCTTTTTAGCTTTAGTATTAGAGAAAGTATGAGGAATGTATAGCTCCATGCCAGAGATAATCACCTCTGTTATGCGCTCTGCACAAAGAGAAGTATCTTTGACATGGAGGCAATAATCATCCCAAGGAAAATCAGAATAGTACTGCCTCAGGTCCTCCCACTTAGCAGAGTTGAAATGCCAGAAGCACCTCTGCTTAGGCGCGTCCTGAGGCTGCACTGGAGTGATAGGACAGAAAACGGAAATAAGATTGTGATCGGAGGAGTCCAACGGAGAGGAAAGTTTAACAGAGTAAGCTGAAGAGTTGGAAGTTAGGAAAAGATCAAGAATGTTTGGCGTGTCTCCAAGGCGGTCAGGGATACGGGTAGGGAACTGCACTAGCTGCTCTAGGTTATGAAGGATAGCAAAGTTGAAGGTTTGTTCACCAAGTTGGTCAGTGAAAGAAGATGAAAGCCAAAGCTTGTGGTGAACATTGAAATCCCCTAAAAGCAGAACTCAGCATAAGGAAAGTGAGATAGGATGTACTCCATTTTGGAAATCAAATAGTCAAAGAATTTTACATAGTCAGAGGAATTAGGTGAGAGATATACAGCACAGATGAATTTAGTTAGAGAGTGACATTGAAGTCTTAGCCAGATGGTAGAAATTTTGAAGGTTTAAGATTGCAAGAGAGAGAGAGAGAGAGAGAGAGAGAGAGAGAGAGAGAGAGAGAGAGAGAGAGAGAGAGAGAGAGAGAGAGAGAGAGAGAGAGAGAGAGAGAGAGAGAGAGAGAGAGAGAGAGAGAGAGAGAGAGAGAGAGAGAGAGAGAGAGAGAGAGAGAGAGAGAAGAGAGAGAGAGAGAGAGAGAGAGAGAGAGAGAGAGAGAGAGAGAGAGAGAGAGAGAGAGGAGAGAGAGAGAGAGAGAGAGAGAGAGAGAGAGAGAGAGAGAGGAGAGAGAGAGAGAGAGAGAGAGGAGAGAGAGAGAGAGAGAGAGAGAGAGAGAGAGAGAGAGAGAGAGAGAGAGAGAGAGAGAGAGAGAGAGAGAGAGAGAGAGAGAGAGGAGAGAGAGAGAGAGAGAGAGAGAGAGAGAGAGAGAGAGAGAGAGAGAGAGAGAGAGAGAGAGAGAGAGAGAGGAGAGAGAGAGAGAGAGAGAGAGAGAGAGAGAGAGGAGAGAGAGAGAGAGAGAGAGAGAGAGAGAGAGAGAGAGAGAGAGAGAGAGAGAGAGAGAGAGGAGAGAGAGAGAGAGAGAGAGAGAGAGAGAGAGAGAGAGAGAGAGAGAGAGAGAGAGAGAGAGAGAGAGAGAGAGAGAGAGAGAGAGAGAGAGAGAGAGAGAGAGAGAGAGAGAGAGAGAGAGGAGAGAGAGAGAGAGAGAGAGAGAGAGAGAGAGAGAGAGAGAGAGAGAGAGAGAGAGAGAGAGAACTTTGATCAATAAGCAAACAAACTAGGTAGCCTATCAATGTTGCAAGGGTCTACCTATCCATTACGTGGTTGCTGGACAATAACGGAGACCACACGACTACATGGAGGCAATCACCCCATTCTTTATGTAATAACTTGTTGAATGTTCAATTCTTTAGGGGAGCCTAAGATCCCGGGTTCGAATCCCCGATATCCACTGACCACTTTTCAATATTTGATATTACCGCCGAGTGGCCAAAGACTACCCAAATTGCTACCATACTGTCCTCAGACGGGACTTACATGTTAATATGCATCTGAGGCTGTAGCAGTAATAAGCCTCACACGTTCTCAACATATTCAAGAGAGAACGTAAACATTCGAGACATCACTAAAATTTTTAAAACCTACGCCAAATAACAGGCATAAGGCAGTCAATCTTCGCCTTCACAAAAAGCCTACTGGCGCCAACGGTTTCTGATATAGAAAAACAAAAATTCTGGGGTTCGAGTACTGTTGTGTTGTGGGTTCGGTTCAGGGTTTCAAACATTGTGTTAGTCATACAAGTTATTGTCAGCACTAGCTTAGGTCTCGGGGGCAGATTATCTCTAGCCACGTCTGGCTAAAGTCGCCTCTTGTCCTCTGCAAATATACTTACAAGTACGGCGCTCTTGTTTGCACTTTGACCTGAATCTTGGAGTTCTTACATTGGCGACGAGGATACCCCAACATGGCGACCATTGGCAAAATTGAAGAATATAATCAAGAAACGGAGGTGTGTACGCAATATGTGGAGCGTCTGGATAATTTCTTCGTAGCCAACGATATTGTTGTAGAGACAAAGAAGAAAGCCACATTGTTAGCCGTGTGCGGGCAAGAACCTACGAGTTAAGTTGGTCTTCGTGCCTACCTATCAAGCCTGCCGATAAATTTTACAGTGACCTGAGGACACTCTTGGAGAATCACATGTGTCCGAAGCCATCAGTCATCATGAAACGATTCAAGTTCAACTTTCGTTTCAAGCGACCAAGCGAGTCTGTGGCTACTTTCATTGCCGGTCTCCGTAAGCTGGCCGAGCACTGTGAATACGGAGCTCAGCTGTCAGATATGCTTCGGGATTGCCTGGTTTGCGGGATCGACGACAAGAAAATACAAGCCAGTTTGTTGGCAGACGGCGATTTAGACTTCGCGAAAGCAGAGGCAACGGCGCTGGCGATGGAGGCAGCGGCGAGGGACATTCACGACTTACAGCATGCAGGGGAGCAGCAAGGCCGTCACGTGAATAAGGTTCAGAAGTGGCGGAGTGAAGAGACAAGTGAGGACAGTCAACGAAAGCAGTTTGGCTCTCGGCATAAGTGCTACAGGTGCGGGGGTCAGCATATGGCTCACGACTGTCGTTTTGTTCGCTCCACCTGCTATGCGTGTAAGAAAGTAGGGCATTTAGCAAAAGTGTGCCGAAGTGAAAAGAGGAAAAATAGTAAAATGCATAAAGTGGAGGAAAGTGAGGGTGAAGAAGGCATTGGCAGTATAAATGTAGAAGAATATGCCATGTATAACTTGAGAATGCCTCGTGAACCACTCGTTCACTTGTTCATCCAAGGTTAAACAAAACCCCAGTGCCTATGGAAGTTGATACTGGTGCTGGAGTATCAATTTTGAGTAAGAAGGCATATGATTGTAGTTGGAAAGGAATGTTGAAAACATGTTTTGAAAACTTCTGATGTTGTGCTGCGTACTTATAGTGGTGAGATAATTATGGTAATGGGAAAAGTGGATGTGGATGTGGAGTATAACAACCAGTTACGAACTCTATTATTGGTGGTAGTTGAAGGTGACAGACCTAACTTACTAGGCCGTAACTGGTTACGTCACATCAAAATGAATTGGGGGGCCGTGTATAACTGTGAAACTAGTTGTGATAGTGTTATTCGGAAATTTGCAAATGTTTTCAAAGATGAGCTGGGTCTCGTTAAGGGTACAAAGACTGTGATCCACGTGGCTAAGGACGCTCGACCCAGGTTTTTCAAGGCTCGTCCGTTACCTTACGCTTTGAGGGAAAAGGTCGAGATGGAGCTGGAACAACTGGTGAGTGACGGAGTAATTGAACCAGTGCAGTTTTCCGAGTGGGCAGCGCCTATCGTTCCTGTAGTGAAGGAAGACAAATCTATAAGGATTTGTGGTGACTATAAGATTACTGTCAATCAGGTAACTAAAGTAGATGGTTACCCTATTCCAAGGATAGAAGATTTACTATCAAACCTGGCAGGAGGCAAGACTTTCGAAGCTGGACCTCTCACGCTTATTCACAACTAGTGTTAGATGAGGAGTCAAAAAAGTACGTGACGATAAACACTCATAAGGGTCTGTTCAGGTACAACAAATTATCTTACGGGATTTCATCTGCGCCCGGGATTTTCCAACGGATGATGGAAAACCTGCTGCAAGGTATTCCCCAAGTTATGGTGTATCTAGACGACATTCTAGTAACAGGAAAATCTGAGGAAGACCACATGCTTAACTTAATGGAAGTATTGAGGCGTATGGATGAAGCTGGTGTGAGGTTGAAATTGAGGAAATGTGTGTTCCAGGCACCTGAAGTAATTTATCTAGGCCATAAAATAAATGCAGAAGGATTGCACCCTACAGATGAGAAGGTTAGAGCCATTTTGGATGCACGTACACCTAGGAACGTGACCGAGCTGAAATCTTATCTAGGACTGATAAATTATTATGGACGATTCATTAAAAACCTCTCAACAGTGTTTTCACCTTTATAGGCTACTTCAAAAGGATGTTTTGTGGCAGTGGGAGCGTAGCGAACAACAGGCCCTGTCGTCTTCCAAGAAAATGTTGGCGAGTTCCCAAATACTGGTGCACTACGACAGCAGCAAGCCACTCTTACTAACATGTGATGCCTCCCCACATGGGTTGGGGATGGTGTTTTCCCATCGCATGGAAACTGGGGAGGAGAGACCTATTGCATATGCATCACGGACCTTAAGTTCAGCTGAACGAAAGTATGCTCGAATAGAAAAGGAAGGTTTGGCAGTGGTTTTTTGGGTAAAGAAATTTCATAAGGAGGCGGTGGTCTAGTGGCTAGCGGTCGGGCTTACCAGTTCAGGGTCCCGCGTTCGAGCCTCGGCACGGGCTGGCCACTTTTCTTCGTTACTACCGCCGAGTGGTCTAAGATCACCCACATGCTGCCATAACACCATCCTCGCCGGGACTGCAACGTTATATGTGCGAGGAGCTTCCGCTGGCAGCATGAGCCTATCAATAAGAAGACACAAGGCGTCACTTAAAAAATCTAACCCGCGCTACTAACGTGCGGAGACCAACCATCTAAGGTCTCCCTGAAGTCTACCGGCGCCATGGGTAAAAGATAAAAAAAAAAAAATAAATAAATATTTGGGTGTCATTTTGAGATTATTTCCAATCATCAACCCCTTAAGAGTTTGTTCAGTGAAAATCGCCCAGTACCTGTGATGGCTTCAAGTCGCATACAACGCTAGGGGCACTTACCTTATTAGCGTATAATTACACCATCACACATAAACCTGGGAAACATATTGCACATGCTGATGCTCTTAGTCGTTTGCCTCTTCCAGAAGCTCCAAGGAGTACACCAATGCCGGGAGATGTGGTGTGTATGTTAGAGCGTTTGGATAGTTCGCCAGTTACAGTGAAGGATCTCAGACGGTGGATGGAGAAGGATCCCACACTTTCCAAAGTAAAGAACCATGTCCTGTATGGATGGCCTGAGGTCGTGACATTAGAAGCAGAAAAACCTTATTTTAGGAGGAAAGATGAACTAAGTATACAAGATGGCGTGATATTATGGGGATCAAGAGTTGTGGTGCCGGAGCCAGGAAGGAAGAGTGTGTTGGCTGAGCTGCATGAAATGCATCCGGGAGTATCACGTATGAAAGGTATTGCACGTAGTTATGTGTGGTGACCAAAAATGGATCATGAAATTGAAACAACAGTGCAGCAGTGCATGCAGTGTCAGCAGTCGAGGAATCTGTCTTCCGAAGCATCCCTTCAACCATGGGAATGGCCAGAGAAGCCATGGATTACGCAGGACCATTTATGGGTAAAATGTTTCTGGTAATTATTGATGCCCATTCTAAATGGATTGATGTTCACCCTACTAATTCTGCCATTTCATCAATCACCATTGAGAACTTACAGGTGACTTATGCATCACAAGATCTTCCGGAGACGGTTGTTACGGACAATGGTACAACTTTTTGCAGTGAGGAATTCGAAGCATTTTTTAAACAAAATGGTATTGTTCACATTAAAACTTCTCCCTATCATCCAGCTTCGAATGGTTTGGCCGAAAAAGCATTGCAAATAAATATTTAAAGGCTCATTAGGGAAACTATCCGGCGGTTCAATTGAGTCGAGAGTAATGAAGTTTTTGTTACGCTATAGAGTTACTCCACAAACAACTACAGGAGTTTCTCCAGCTGAACTTTTAAACGGAAGAAAATTAAGAACTTGTTTAGACTTTTTACGTCCAGAGTTAAGGAATGTGGTTTGTAAAAAGCAGGAGTTACAAAAATACTATCATGATCGGACAGCAAAAGCTCGTGAGTTGGAAGTGGGAGATTATGTATATGTTGTTAATTTTAGTCCTGGTCCACAGTGGTTGCCTGGTATAATTGTTCAAGAATCCGGGCCAGTATCATTCAAGGTTGTTGGATGGCAGAACAGTGCGGCGTCATCAGGACCATGTTCGGAGAAGAGTCAAGCTTGAGGAGGATGAGAATGACTTGGATGATGTGATGGCACCTCCCTTGGATGTTGTGGTTCCTCCAGAGGGGGTCATGGAGCAAACATCACATACGAGCGACGTTCCGCCATCGAATCGAGACGAGGTCGTGCCGTCAGAACCGAATGTGGAGTCGAGCAGCCAGTCGCCGCTAAAATACCCCACGGGGGACGGGAAGACACGTCGTTCGGGGAGACTTAAGAAAAAAACAGATCGTCTTCAGATATCTTGGGAATAGTTATAATCTAGTAGAGTATTTCCGTATTTGTACAAATGTTGTTTAGAAATATTTTTGTAAATATGTTACTGAGTTGGGTTTTAAAGGTGGATGAATGTAATAACTTGTCGAATGTTCCATTCTGGGGTTTGAGTACTGTTGTGTTGTGGGTTTGGTTCAGATTATCTCTAGCCACGTCTGGCTAAAGTCGCCTCTTGTCCTCTGCAAATATACTTACAAGTACGGTGTTCTGGTTTGCACTTTACCCTCCTCTTTTTTATCTTATCTTATCTGATGTTGTTTATTCATCTATTGATCACTAATTTCAATCCATTATTTTTGCTCATCATCCTTAACCTACTTTCATTTTGGTCTTGGCAGCTGAGTGGGAGAGCATAAACTACGTAATTGCGTGTCTTTATGAGGAATGATATGGTTATGAGACTATTATGTAGGTTTTGTAAGGATGAGGAAGAGGAGGAAGAAAATGAGGAGTAGGAAGGAAAGAAGGGAAGGAAAGTAGGTGGTGGAGGTGAAGGAATGAGTTACTATTTAATCATGAAATACTGCTGAAATCATGTTGTTGTTGTCGTTGTTGTTGTTGTTGTTGCTTTTGTTGTAGTGGTGGTGGTCGTGGTGGTGGTGGTGGTGGTGAAAAAAGCTGCGGATCCAAGTCTTCTGCTCCTTTCCAGCACTTCACAACACCACAGTGAGGAGGCAGCGTGGTGCAAGAAAGATGAAAACTAAGACCAACATAAACTGAAATAAAACAACTACTCGAAATGGACGAGCTGTCTTTCTGCCCGACTGATCAAGGTTGTACCAGTAACGTTCCATCAGTGAAGGTCAGTTACGCTAACCTCAGCGACACAGGTCAAAGGAAACCCACCAAGCTAGGTCAAGTTGTATGCAGTGGTGCAGGTCAAATTTAAACACACTTGCCGCCCCACAGGTCACGTCATGTCAACCCCGCTGGTAACACGTCACCAGCTGTGGATTAACGTCACTTGGTCATGTTTATGGATTATTTGTTTTGCCATATCTTTGTTACGTGCATAACAAACACTATCAAGACGACTCTGGAAGCCAGCCAAGGAGCTGTTATGTATTTGTGTTGATGTACTTGTGTTACCCTTAGGGACCTAGTTGACAAAATCACCTACTTATCTAATTTGTTGTTCGAGGCTTCGAGGACTGAGATTCATATGTATGACTTAGGTGGTTGACAGGTTTCATTGTATTGTGTTACTGATTTCATACTTTGATTCGGAGTCAATGTGAGGGCTGGAATAAAGATTGTTGGGAGAGAACCTGGGGAGTCCGAGCAAGGACTGGACTGTCTGTTCGAGAGGAAGATTACGCTACACGAGGATACTCGTGGGGAGGCGGTGGCCTAGTCGCTAGCGGTCGGGCATACCAGCTCATGGTCCCGCGTTCGAACCCCGGCACGTGCTGGCCACTTTTCTATGGTGATACCGCGGAGTGGCCTAAGATCACCCACATGCTGTAATAACACTATCCTTGACGGGACTGCAAAGCTATATGCGCGAAGAGCTTCTGCTGGCAGCATGAGCCTCTCTATATGAAACAAGGCGTCATTTAAAAAATCTAACCCGCGCTACTAACGGGCGAAGGCCGACCATCTAAGGCCATCATTGAGCCTACCGGCGCCACGGGTAAGGGATAAAAAAAAAAAAAAACTGCACTGTACATATTTCTACACGCATTAAATGAAGAAAAAGGAAGGAAGTGTTTCTCTACAAAACTCTTACACTATTGAGCCAGTAAGAACTTGACAAACACACACATCGGCTGGGACTTATTAAAATGAATACCAAAATCAATTATACAAATACCTCTTGCTACTATTTCAGCAATTCATTGGCACACAAGATAGCATCAAATTAATTACTTCCTTCACTCTAAAAAAATAACGGTACTAAAAGGGTAAATTTGCTACGATGGAGTAGATCTTCATACATCTATCCTATTCTTCTTCCGGAGGGGTAGAATGACTCAAATCTACCTTTGTTCAGGTCCTAAAAAAGGTACTTTTGATTCATTTTACCTTTTCAGGCTATAGGAGTACATTTGTGGAGTCAAAAGTAAAATAAGTCTGATTTCATGTAGAGGCAAGTAAAGATCTGTGCTTAGTGAAATGATAAGGCAATTTTGTGGAATACGTAAACACTTCATATATACGTAATGCGTTAGATATATGTGTATTATTTAATGATAATACAAAACTATTATTTCAAGTGAGTTCTAGCAACTATTCGTACTACAGTTGCCATTTATATGGTGGCAATTTCAAGTCATGCATCTCGGTCTAAATCATACGACTGCAAAAATTGGGGACTAATTTGAAATATAGTTCACTTACAAGCACTGCAATAGAGTTGGAAGATAACAGAGAAGTCTTGAAATGACGTAAGAGAAGAAGCGGAATAAACACATGAATGTTATGAAGAAAAATATAATTTTTCCTACATCATCTACCACAAAGAAGAAGAACGGCCCAATAGCCAAAACGTGGTAAGTTATTTACTTGTTGTATTATTCCATATTATATAGTGGGCATTTAAGTGTTTACTTTGCCATATTTAGTACTTAAGTCTGATTTGTTTTAGTTTCCCTTCAGAATCAGAATAAGTTTTCTTTCATAGCTTTTAATTTTTGGTGACTTGTAAAAACGTTTACATGTACATAATCTGTAACTATACTTCATCATACAAGATATATAACAGCATGTATATGTCCTTTGTCCTTTGTACTCAACTGGAAAATAATCCAGATATAAAACATTTGTTAGCGCGAAAATATTGGAACACCCCTCGGCCAGAGCCAGTCCAGTCCGATCATGACTGATTTCACAGTCACTTCCATCACCGAATTCGCTGACGAAACTTGACTTATTATGGGTAACGTATGTTCATGTAACATTTAAGGCAGCCCGCAGGCATATTGTATATGTTATAATGTTATTATTATGTTATTACTGTGCACAACATATAGGGGATTTAAAATTTATGAAGTAAATAACGGCAGCACAGTGATAATGTATATGCTCTGTTCCATATCAACGTCTCTGATCCATACATAATATGTATACGAATATGTGTGTTTTTTAATAATTGTTTTTTCACATTTGAGTATTGTCTGGAATCTTTTTCAACATGTACTTTGGGTAAATATTTATGTAATTATTATGTATGTGTATTAATAATATGTAAGTATCATTATATGTATATGTAATTATTATGTAATTAAATATTTATAATAATATGTGTATGTAATTTCTGGTTTGTTCATCGTCGTGGGGTATGGGAGTGGGTGGGTGGTGGTGTGGGGTATAGGGGGAACCGTTGGGTGGTGCGGTATATGGGGAACCGTCGGGGGTGGGGTGTAGGGGGAACCGTTGGCGGGTGGGAGGTATTGATAAAAGGTACATCTGAATTGAAAAAAGGGTAGATTTGCGTGGATCAAAAAGGGTAGATTTGTTAGGGGTAAGAAAAGGGTACCACTATTTCATCACTAAAAGTACCCTTTCTGCACCCTTGTGCTACCCATTTAAAAAAAAAAGTGTTCGATGGCCATTAAAGTGGAGAGTCTGCTAGCCAACCAGCTTGCCGAGTACAGGAGACATTTGTTGACCTCCGAACAAAAGAAGAGCAACGGGTGTCCCGCTACTAGCGTGACGCAGCGGTCAGAATGGTCTGAGTTTGTATGCTTTTCCAATCATTACTAAGCGAGGCCGGAGAGGCAAAGAGGCGAACAGGGAGTGAGGAGAAGGGAAAGTGGGGTAGCTGATAATGGAGGCTTTACTTCCATTAATGAATTATGTTAATTGGCTGAATTCTAAACAATGAATGAAATAATGAGCCTATCAGAGGGTGGCGACGGAGCGTGTATAAGTGATGGCCACGAGTCTTGATAAAAATTCATCACAATAGACATGACGATGCGGGTGGAATGCAGATACGTTGCCTTCAAGTTTTCCACTAGTTTAGGTCGTGTGTCATAAAGGTGACTCACTAGGAAAGGTCGAATTCAGAAGTTCAAGAAAGGTCGTGTGTCATAAAGGTGACTCACTAGGAAAGGTCGAATTCAGAAGTTCAAGAAAGGTTTGGTCAATTTAATAAAGGACCATATGCTGTATGTCTGTGTATAATATACATAGACATACAAAGTATAGTGCTTTCGACAGTGAACTTCTTGCTGTCTACAAGGCGATCAAGAAATTCCGGTACTTCATCGAAGGTCGCCGATTCCATGTCTAAACTGACCACAAGCCTCTCACCACTACATACGTCAACAATAAGACTTCTCACACTCCGCGACAACTGCGTCACATTGACTTCATCTCGCTGTCACCACTGACATTCGCTACGTCAAGGATACAGATAATGTTCCAGCCGATGCATTGTCACGCAACATCTCTGCGATCTCATCTCATCGACTATGGTGCCATTGCTGCTTACCAAGCCAACGATGCTGAACTACAGCAACTCCCGCAGAATGCCGCCTTGAAGATGAAGAAGATCCAACTTCCAGGGACCACACAGCACCTCTACGCTGATGTCTCTACTGACGCTGTCCGGCCATGCATTCCAAAGCAGCATCGTTACCATCTCTTCCGTCAGTTACATGACCTCTCTCGCCCTGGCATCCAAGCATCGCAACACATGGTAACTTCCAGATTCATCTGGGATGGAATCAGCAAACACGTCAGACAGTGGACTCGAAGCTGCATCAAGTGCCAAGCTTCAAAGGTGACACGCCGCACACACTCTCCTGCAGCAACATTCAAGCCAGTCTCTTCAAGATTCGACCACGTCCACATCGACATCGTTGGTCCACTGTCTTACTCCAACGGCTACCGGTACATCCTTCCTTGCGCCGACCGATTCACCCGATGGCCTGAAGCTGCACTCCTCGAGGACATTACAACAGACTCCGTCGCTCGTTGTCATGGGTGGAATTTTTGGCCTACGTGGCAGAGGAGAGCTTGTGATGGTGAAGGAATGCGAGGCCCTGGAATGTTTCCAGTGTCTACGTGACACAGGTGGGGACGCTTCATTAAGCCGAATATTTCTTGGGTGCGTCATAAACAAGACGTGCCTGAACCAATCAAATTGGAGCATTTTAGACAAGGGAGTGAGTTAGAACCAAAATGCTTTATATCCATGAGGGGGTATTATCAAGCTGGGAGACATTTTCTG
>JAPQNM010000037.1:7931757-7934257 GCA_029783475.1 Metacarcinus magister | reverse complement strand
AGGATACAAACTTTAAAAAATGACAAATATTTCCTTTAGCATGGAATTTGACTGTCGAATATGCCAAGCCGTCGCTGTTGAAAGATGAATCCAGATGCAGATAATTGAATCAATGTTATATAACAAGCCCGTTCATCAGCTTCACCGTGATTATAGTCCTACTCTTGTTTATCTTAATACCTTACTCCTCTCAAAATTCTTGTACTACAACAACCTTATGTAACATGTCTCGTCTGTTTGTTGATAATATGGTGTCGTCCATTAATAACAATTAACAATAACCATTGAAGAAGACTATCTAGTTGACATCATTCCTACAGAAATTTGATCAAGTCATTAACAAATATAACAATAATCAGGAATTGGGCGATCATTGCCTCATCCTGACCGCACTCGTGTCCTGGCAGCCGATCAGTTAACACCTCCACCCCGCTCCTCTACCAGCATACCATCAGCACTTCAGTGGTTCGCCTCTTGAGGCACTGACTATTTCCCTGATGCTATTTCTGGTGCTGCTGACGAAGCGCGAGCCCTCTGGAGTGTTTCTTCTCACGTCGGGGCATTGGCTCCTTTGATGGAGTGCTTTGAGGATGATGGGGCCTCCTGCCTAGAGGACAACTTGGCCTTGTCTGAGGACGAGATCTCTACAGCGAAGGACCATTGGCCCGAACTACCTGTCATCAACAACCACCCGATGTTAACCACCGAGCATGGTAACCAGCAGTCCACCTCGTCCTCCTCTAACAAGCGGCGTGCGGACTACTCGACTACTGAGGAATGTCAACTGCCGGCCGCCAAGACAACTAAGTGTGCCTCTGCTAAGTATGTTGAGCCTGCTCCTCAGCCCTCTATGTCTTCCTTTGGTGTATTGCCTTCTCACCCCCTCCAAGCCCATGCCTCAACTTCCAGCGTTTGCCCCGAGAGACGACTATGTCAAGCACAGCTTCGATGGAAACCTGTCAACAGACACGAAGCTGCGCTGGCTGTCTGCTGTTCACAAGGCCTTCCAACTCCAGCGTGATCTGGCCGAGGTCAAGATGGCTGCCGTCACCTCCCGATTTGTCTACATCTCCACACAGCGCTCGGACATCCTCGCGAGGATACAGACGCGTGAGTTTTTGTCGTTGCCACTCGTTCCCCATGACTCTCCTGAACGACCACGTAATTTTCCTAGCTTCATTCTCACCCGTTACCCCGTTGAGGTGGAGCCATCTCTTGCCAAGGACTACCCAGGTGTTTATTCTGCCCGTCGTTTCATCCAAGACGGGTCACCCATCCCACGCATCGTTATTGTCTGGAGTCTCCCTTACCCGCCCCCACCCACCATCTGCTTTGATTTCCTCATCGGCTTTCCACCGTGTGAGGTGTGAAGACTCCGAGATGACAAGCCTTGGTGTTTCAGGTGCTGGGGTATCGGCCACATCTCGAGGTATTGTTCTGCCTCACCCAAGTGTGGTTGGTGTTCTGCTGCCTACGAGACCAGGGAGTGCCCCGTACGGTGTGCGCCTACGCTCCCAGCTGCCTCGACCTCCACCTCCGAGCCTCCTCCTCCGCCGGACTCATCTCGCTGGAAATGCCCCCGGTGCTTACAGCCGGGTGTCAACGTGTGGCACGGGTGTGCTCGGCGCCGAGCCCAGCCTAGTGACGCCGCAGCAGCAGCAGCAGCAGCAGCGCCACCACCACCTCCCGCTTCCTCCCCCTCTCCGTAAGGCCGTTGCCTCCCTCCAGGCTCGAGGAACGATTTGCCTCCCTTGATACCAGGATGGAAGGACTTGTGGCTGCTCACACTGCTACTGCCTCTAAGGTTTCTTCCTTGGTGGATGCTCAGCAGGCTGTCATCTCTTCGATCACCACGCTTACCGAGAAGATGGATACTATTGCCACTCGTCTTGACAAGCTCTGTGAATTGCTCCCCAGTTCTGGACAGGCTACCTCGAGTCGTCCTTCCTCCTCCACTCTCCGGTCTTTTCCCCACAAGCACCGCGTTCGTCATTGATTCTCAACTGGACCTCATCTCTTGGAACATTTGTGGTGTCACTAGTTATGACAAGCTTCTACAACTCAAGGCCTATGTTTTTTCTCATCACCCATGTGTTATTTTCCTCCAGGAGGTGTTCCCGGGCTGGCCAGATCCTGCCCCACAGGCTCCTTCCTTTCCCGGCTATATTACCTACATCCATCTGGTAAGGATTGATTGATTGATTGGTGACAATAGATCATGGTGCCGCAACATCGAGGTCATTTGGCACCGTAAAATAAAAAGCTACATACATATACATATACATACATATACATACATATACATATATACATATACATATATATATATATATATATATATATATATAATATATATATATACATATATATACATATACATATATATATATATACATATATATATATATATATATATACATATATATACATATACATATATATACATATATATATATATATATATATATATATATATATATATATATATATATATACATAT
>JAPQNM010000037.1:7925844-7931657 GCA_029783475.1 Metacarcinus magister | reverse complement strand
AGGAGCTTCCGCTGGCAGCATGAGCCTATCAATAAGAAGAAACAAAGCGTCACTTAAAAAATCTAACCCGCGCTACTAACGGGCGGAAGCCAACCATCTAAGGTCTCCCTGAAGCCTACCGGCGCCATGGGTAAAAGATAAAATATATATATATATATATATATATATATATATATACATATATGAATATATATATAAATATATATATATATATATATATGTATATATATATATATATATATATATATATATATATATGTGTGTGAATATATATATATATATATATATATATATATATATATATATAAATAAATAAATATATATATATGTATATATATATATATATATATATATATATATATATATATATGCATATATATATATTTATATATATATATATATATATATATATATATATATATATATATATATATACATATATATATATATATATATATATATATATATATATATATATATATATATATATATATATGTATATATATATATATATATATATATAAATATATATATATATATATATATATATATATATATATATATATGTGTGTATATACGTAAATATATATATATATATATATATATATATATATATATATATATATATATATAAATATATACATTTATATATATATATATATATATATATATATATATATATATATATATATGTATATATATATATATATATATATACATATATATGTATATATATATATATATATATATATATATATATATATATATGTATATATATATATACATATATATGTATATATATATATATATATATATATATATATATATATATATATGTTTGTATATATATATATATATATATATATATATATATATATATTATATATATATATATATATATATATATATATATATATGTATATATATATATATATATATATATATATATATATATATATATATATGTATATATATATTTTTTTATTTATTTATTTATCTATTTTTTTTATCCTTTACCCATGGCGTGAGGGAGACCTTAGATGGTTGGCCTCCGTCCGTTAGGAGCGCGGGTTAGATTTTTTAAATGACACCTTGTTTCTTCTTATTGATAGGATAATGCTGCCAGCGGAAGCTCCTCGCGCTTATAACGTTGCACTCCCGGCGAGGATGGTGTTATGGCAGCATGTGGGTGATCTAAGGCCACTCGACGGTAGCAACGAAGAAAAGTGGCCAGCCCGTGCCGAGGCTCGAACACGGGACTCTGAGCTGGTATAACCGATCGTTAGCCACTAGACCACCGCCTCCCATATATATATATATATATATATATATATATATATATATATATTTATGTACGAATATATATATATATATATATATATATATATATATATATATATATGTATATATATATATATATATATATATATATATATATATATATATATATATATACATACATACTAGCAGAGTACCTGGCATTGCTTGAGAAAAAAAAAGAAAACATGGAAAAAACAAAGGAGTTCCCACTGAGTACCGTCTCCAAGTTTCAGCTCAATCCGATCACATTTAGATAAGCATAGCCTGTGAAAATAAAAGGTTATTTGACGGGTAATAAATATCGCAAATTTCAAAATTTAGATTTTTTAAACATTTGACCCACCGGGGATCCCATTGATTACCCCCTCAAAGTTTCAGCTCGATTCGACCTTATTTAGATAGTTTTTATAGCTAGCATACAGACACACACCGAATTTCACGTTTATATATATATATATATATATATATATATATATATATATATATATATATGTATGTATATATATATATATATATATATATATATATATATATATATATATATATATATATATATATACATATATACATACATATGCATATATATATATATATATATATATATATATATATATATATATATAAATTTACATAATATATCTGTGGTGCCGATAGGCTTCATGGAGGCTAGGATTGACTGCATTTTGCCCACTAGTGGTGCAGGTTTAGATTTCTTATGATGACGCCTCAATTTTCTACGTTATCTATTGATGTTGAGAGTGCAAGAGGCTATTGTTGCTACAGACTAAAATGCATATAACAATGCATTCCCGTTTGAGAACAGTGTATGGAAGCATTTTGGGTAATCTTTGGCCACTTGGTGGTAATACCCCCAAAAATGGCCAGCGGATATTGGGACTCGAACCCAGGACCCTAGGTTAGTATGCCCGAACGCTATATATATATATATATATATATATATATATATATATATATATATATATATATATATATATATATATATATATTTATATATATATATATATATATATATATATATATATATATATATATATATATATATATATATAGCGTTCCTCACATATATATATATATATATATATATATATATATATATTTATATATATATATATATATATATATATATATATATATATATTATATATATATATATATATATATATATATATATATATACATATACATATATATATACGTATATTTATATATATATATATATATATATATATATATATATATATATATATACGTATATGTATATGTATATGTATATATATATATATATATATATATATATATATATATATATATATAAATATATATATATATATATATATATATATATATATACATATATATATATATATATATATATATATATATATATATATATATATATATATATATATATGTGAGGAACTGCACCTGCCTCGTCTTCCCCTAATTAGTGGTTGAACTACCACTCTCGGCGCTTGTTCACCGGCGCTTGTTCACCGGCTTCCCCGCCACTACCCCACCCCCTTGTCCAGGGGTAGTGGGGGTAGTCTAACCGAGCCGAGCTCCACGCCACCGGCTTGGAGAAGGACAGAACGCCTCAGCTCTCACACCTGACAACACCTCACCACCTGCTGCTGGTTCTCAACATTTCCGAAGGCATTTCTGGAGACTTGGGCTCCCTTCCAGTGTGCCCTTCAACTGTACCTACACCATTCGACCCTTCCTGCTGTCTGAGGAGCAATCTACGTTGCCGAGTGTTGCTGTCACGCATCTCACCCTCCAGACAGCTGTACAGGGAGTTATTTGGGTGTCATACCCCTGCTCTGGTAATTGTTTACGAGCAGTTCGTCGTTGGTGATTTATTTTGGCTTTCTAGCCTACTGTTTGCTATTTGTGTGTGTGTAAATATATTCGGGGTATCATACTCCATGATTTTTCTTCCCCACAACTCTATAAAAAGATAATATTAATTGGTAGTCACCTCGGCCCTGACATATTGGCGACCTCGCCAGGATAAGAACTACCAATTATTTATTATCATTTTACAGATTGTGGGTTGTTATCTGTAAGTCGCTGCTGCGCGCCATTGCTGCCTGAGGCCCGGGAGTAATGTTATGAGTGTTTTGATTGCCGTCAAACTCTTGCTTTTGCCAGATTTTTGCACGTGAGGTGTCGTCCAATTTTTTTGTTTTTGTATTGTGTTCTCTGTGTGGTCTTCTCCATGTCTTCCTTTCAAGAACTGAAGGAGCAGGGTGAAACCCTCGGTCTGCAGGGCAAGGAAATTGGCCAGTGGATCCTTGAACAACAGAAAAACGAAAGGGAAGAAAGACAAGCTGAGAGAGAAGAAAGACAAAGACAAGCTACGAAGGAACGAGCAGATAAACAAGCGGAAAGAGAAAGAGAAGAAAGAAAAGCTGAGAAGGAAAGAGAAGAAAGACAAGCTGAAAGAGAAGAAAGACAAGCACAAGCTGAGAGGGAGAAAGAGATCAAGCTGGCAGAAATTGCAGCTAAAGGTAAGCCCTCAGTCCTACCATCACATGATCCTGTTTCCAGACCTAGTCTACCACCATACAAGGATGAAGAGGACATTGCCACCTATTTAACTAGGTTTGAGCGTGTGGCCGAGATGCTGGTTTTACCCAGAGATACCATTGCCGTTCGTCTGGGTTGCCTCCTTACTGGTAAAGCTGCCGAACTCTACACGTCCCTTCCGTCATCCACCACTGAGGATTACGAGTTACTGAAGCAAGCCTTGTTAACAGGCTTCAGTAAAACTCCAGATGGCTACCGGGTGGATTTCAGGTCAAACAAGATTAGAGTAGGACAGAACTACCATCAGTTTGTTACCCAGTTATCGAGGATGTTTGATTCTTGGGTTGAGTCTTCCTCTGTGGCCAATGTTTATGCTGATTTAAGGGAGTTTATCATCTTTGACCAATTTTTGTCCTCCTTATCAGCAGAAATACGCCTATTCATCAAGGAAAGAAGGCCTACCAAGCTGAAGGAAGCAATACAACTAGCGGATGACTGGGCATCCGCCCACAACGCCTATCCTAAGGTCTCTTCCAACAACAACGCTAAGAAAATCTCCCCTCGACTTGCTACTCCACTCCAGCCTCTACCTTCTCCTGGGAGTCAGACTCCCTCAACCGTGACTTGTCACAATTGTGGGGAAGCAGGACATATACGACCACGCTGTCCCAGGAACCCTCGAGCATTCAAGGATGGAACTACTACCACGCCCCCCTATAAGGTTGGATTTTGTTTAGAGGACCATAAAGTGCCTAACTTCTCAGTTACGGGGACTATTAATGGGTCATGGTCTTCCTCTATAATTAGGGATACTGGATGCTCTGGAGTTGTAATTTCTGAGGAAGCCTTGCCAGACATTGACCCATCACTCTGCCCCAAAGTACAAGTTGCTGACTATTTGGGACGCATCGACGAATTTCCTGTCGTTAAGTGTTACTTACGGTGCCCATTTTACACTGGTTGGACAGATGCTGTAAGGGCCCCAATTAAATTTGCTAGTGCTCTAGTTGGGAATATTCCCGGAGTACAAGATCCTGATAGTCCTGATTCTCTACTCAGTAACGACAACCATCTTCTCCATAGTGACCATGACCAAGCCACCACTGACGTTTCTTCCCTACAAGATCCTCTGTTGCCTCCTGATGACTCGCCTTCGCCCGGAACTTTCCTCTCCTCTCAAGAAAAGGACAACCGCCCTTCTGGATGTCAGCATCTACCACCAGTTGAGTCCTCAACTACTCAAGTGTGTGCTGTGGAGACCAGAGCCGGTCGATCTAAACGGGTCCACCCTCTAGTTCTGCCTAAGCTCCATCCTTTGACTGTAACCCCTGATGAGTTTCGTCAACTTCAGGAATCCTGTCCTTCCTTGACGGGTTTACAATCAAAGGCTACCACTCAAGAAGTTGAGAAAGCACGGGATGGTGCCACATACCAGTTCATACATGAGGAAGGCCTCCTGTACCGAAAATGTCTCTCATCGGATCACCTTCAAAAGGTAAATGGTTTATCCTTGGTTGTTCCCAGCGATTGCCGTCCTGTCATCCTACGTGTTGCTCACGAAGGTCCTTTGGCTGGACATTTCTCCCACCGGAAGACCCAGATGAAGGTCTTGCAAGACTTTTATTGGCCAGGGATGTGTGCAGACATCCGGGATTACTGCCGTTCCTGCGACATGTGTCAACGTATGTCAGCTAAGGGTAGGGTACGTCCAGTACCTCTTCAACCGTTACCTGTCGTAACTGAACCCTTCTCCAGAGTTGCCATTGACTTGGTAGGTCCCTTGTCTCCACCATCTTCTGAAGGACACCGTTACATCGTCACTCTAATTGATTTCTCCACTGGGTTTCCAGAAGCCATGTCTCTTAAAGATATTGACACCATATCTGTATCTGAAGCTCTGCTAACCATCTTCGCCAGAATGGGAATCCCCAGGGAAATACTTT
>JAPQNM010000037.1:7903344-7910844 GCA_029783475.1 Metacarcinus magister | reverse complement strand
GCTTCGCCAGCCACTCATCTACTCTTCTACATTTTCCGTGCCTGCCAGTTGATCTCTCTCTAACCACACCGTCAAAGGTCTCTTCCACGTCACCAAACACAAAATACGAATCAATCTTCTTTCACAAGTTTTTTTTTTCTTTAGTCATCTAGCTGTCTGATTATAAACATTCCATCAATAAATTACCTTCATGCAACAAAATCAGATTGTATTTCATCTACGTCCACTTTCCTACTTACACTTTCCCTCACTCACAATCAGTTCCATAATTTAGTCTAATGTTTACCCGCCTCTATAGCATCACCTTCCCTGTGTACAGACTTACCATCACACTCTTCACTCTCCCATCATGATCTGTTCTTCCTTATACTATCGTGTTGTTGTGTAAGGAACGTACTTACACTGACATTTCATTAATAAAGACTTGGACACCATAAATCGAGAACTATTTTGCGAATTGCATGTGTTAGGCAGATGGAGTCCCATCACAAGACCCACGCCAACACGCCCATCACAGACCACCTCCACCTGCTGGCAAGGCGACCATCCTCCCATCCCGCCCCATCCCTTCGTAATACAAGTATGGAAAAGGAACATCATATAAAAGTATGAAGAGAAGTAAAGCAAGGTACACAAAAAGAGGTGGATGGAAGGGCGAGGAGCGTTCGCTGTTGCATGAACCTTGTTCAGTAAATGATGTTAAAAAAAAAAAATTAAAAAATAAGAAAATATGCAGTTGAATGCGGCAGAAAAATATCTTTTCAGAGCCATTGAATTCCAAATAGTAGCAGTTGATGGTTAACGGATCGCAGCTTTTGCCGGTAGTTCTGAGTTTGGTTGGACACGGAGGCAGAGTGGCGGCTATACAAACAGTGTTATTGTTGGGCAACTTCAGGACAAAGTTGTCTTCACCTTTCACTTTCACTATTTCTATGGTGTTTTGAATAAATTCTATAATTTAGAATTTGTTGCCGTGTATCCTATCAATAACTAAATAAGGACCTGAGACCGTGGCAATTAGCTTAGACTGGCGTTCACGGACATTCTTCATGACTGAGTCACTTATGTCGATAATGACAGGCTGAGCACGCTTGTGTTGTTGGCAAATCATCTCTGCTCTCGAAGCCTGGAACTTTTCGCGAACTGAAGCATGAATTCGTGTAAAGGCGTGTAACTGCGTTTAAGCATACTGATTTATCAAGTACACGGGAGCAGATTACCATGCAAGTACACGGGAGCAGATTGCCATGCAAGTACACGGGAGCAGATTACCATGCAAGTACACGGGAGCAGATTACCATGCAAGTACACGGGAGCAGATTGCCATGCAAGTACACGGGAGCAGATTGCCATGCAAGTACACGGGAGCAGATTGCCATGCAAGTACACGGGAGCAGATTGCCATGCAAGTACACGGGAGCAGATTGCCATGCAAGTACACGGGAGCAGATTGCCATGCAAGTACACGGGAGCAGATTGCCATGCAAGTACACGGGAGCAGATTGCCATGCAAGTACACGGGAGCAGATTGCCATGCAAGTACACGGGAGCAGATTGCCATGCAAGTAGGTTATTAGGAAGACACATGTAATGCGTCTTCCTAATAACCTACTAATAAATAATGTAAAGGGGAGTGTTCCCAGCAGAACTGTTTACAGCACCTTTGAAGCCAGCCGCAACCTGAGGTAACCAGTCTTCTCATTCTTCCAGTATGGAGCCAACAACATGCCTCAGAATTTCAAGCATTAGTCCTCTTCACTAAACCATTCGACGCTGAACAATCCGCAACAGTAAAGGTTTGATGGATGTCATACTGACGACATACAGTTAACAGGACTTGATTTTTTAAAATTCTGCGCCATTATCTATATAATCACGCGAGGTGCCATGAAGAGGCAGAACACGAGGCTAACTAATGTATGTGCCACAGCTACCACAGACTTGTTAGGCAAGGCTGCCAGGACCACAAAGCAGGAAATGGTCCACGCACACAAGAGCGTTAGTAGAGCCTTGGTGACAACGTGGGAGCTGCAGAATATCGATCGTGATGGTATCCCAAAGACCATCAGGGTTGGATACTCAATGGTTGGTGCGGTTCCAAAGAGACTGAGATTCTTATATACGCCTTGCTCGCACATTTCCTGAATCATTTCGCCAACAACAGCTAAAGGTCAATCTATATGAACGATTTATCCATGGGTTCAGTTTGATAAAGTGAGAGTCGTGATTAGTAACACTAAAAGGCTCACCTGGAAGTGCCACAACCTGACGAAATTCAGTTAAAATATGAAGGTGGTTATCCTTGGCTTAAAGTTTAATTCGTCTAATCTCGTTTGTTTCTTTATGTTAGATTTTTTTTCTTAACAGTTGTAATTCCTTATCATTCTAGTATCCAGTAAAGAAATTTTTAAAAAGTCACCATTAATCGAAACAAGTGAACTACAATAAAGATAAGTTCGACACGTGATGTGAGAACACCACAAGCTGGACACTGTCTGGGATGAGTGAGCACTACAGTTTCCAGGTGTCGCCAGATGGCAAAATATTCTGAAAACTGCGACAATACTTAGGGTGGCCAAATGTACGTAACACTTCAATGTAAGCTGGAGGCGTACTGAGTTCATTCCTGTGTTACTAAACCATAAGTTATACTCACTTTACTGAGCCACAGACGACACAACCAACCCAACGGTATTCTACACCTGCTCTTTTGTCACCTCGGAAACATTAAATCTCAAGAGCATAAAGATAATTGTAAAAGTAAGCATATTAGAGAAAAATACATAGTTTTTTTCTAAACTAACTAAAGAAAATCAACTGTCAGCATGTCATTCCCTCATCAAGTACTTACAACTGGACGTGGTGGTGGTGGTGGTGGTGGTGGTGGTGGTGGTGGTGGTGGTGGTATAGGTGAGGTGTTGGATCACCACCACAACACAGCCCCACACATCCTGGTGAAGAGAATCAAAGAGTGAGTGAGTTTGTTTTCATGTTTCAAACCTCACCTCGTCCTTCTCTCATTTTTATGGGTTTTATTTGATTTTTCCTTCTTCAATGTTTTTTTTCTCTCCCAGTATCAGTCTAGGTATCTAACGCCTCATCTCTCTCTCTCTCTCTCTCTCTCTCTCTCTCTCTCTCTCTCTCTCTCTCTCTCTCTCTCTCTCTCTCTCTCACACACACACACACACACACACACACACACACACACACACACACACACACACATAGCAAGAGAGAGATAGAGATAGAGATAGAGAGAGATAGAGAGAGAGAGAGAGAGAGAGAGAGAGAGAGAGAGAGAGAGAGAGAGAGAGAGAGAGGGAGAGAGAGAGAGAGAGAGAGAGAGAGAGAGAGAGAGAGAGAGAGAGAGAGAGAAACTACATTCGCTTCTCTCATGACTATATTTCTGCCTGACACCCTCCTCTCTCTCTCTCTCTCTCTCTCTCTCTCTCTCTCTCTCTCTCTCTCTCTCTGATAGGAATGGGCTGGAATCAATTGGAGTCTGCAGCAATGTTTGGGAATCAAGCTGTACACGGGAATGTTAGGAAATGTTCAACAAAAAATAGAAATGTTTCAAGAAAATTCACACGAAGATTTATGAAAACACTTGATAATTGATATTTACGCAAAAAAAAAAATGTCAGAGAGAGAGAGAGAGAGAGAGAGAGAGAGAGAGAGAGAGAGAGAGAGAGAGAGAGAGAGAGAGAGAGAGAGAGAGAGAGAGAGAGAGAGAGAGAGAGAGAGAGAGAGAGAGAGAGAGACCTGTTTTTCATTATTTCATTCATCATCATCCATCCTGTGTACTCGTTTTCTATTTTCTTTCTATAAATATACAAAAGACATTCCCACGTTGGCATACACACACAGATAAAGTTTGTACATGCATACATACAGCTATAAAACACACACACACACACACACACACACACACACACACACACACACACACACACACAAACAAACAAACACGCTTTCAAGACGGTGACCTTGAAAGTTTTCATTTTTCCGCAAGAGTTTTGAACTTGCCCAAAAAATTTCCCTCCAGGACCAGTTTTCTTCCACCTTTCCTCCTCTCCTCTCTCTTCCTCCTCTCCTCTCTTTTTCTCCTCTCCTCTCCTCTCCTCTCCTCTCCTCTCCTCTCCTCTCCTCTCCTCTTCTCTCCTCTCCTTTCCTCTTCTCTCCTCTCCTCTTCTCTTCTTTTCCTCCTCTCCTGTCTCTTCTTTTCCTACTTTCTTCTCCCTTCTACCTCTTTCTCCTCTCCTCTCCTCTTCTCTTCCCTCTTCCTTTCCTGCTTTCCTCTCTTCTCCCCTACTTTCTTCTTCTCTCCCGTCTTTTATCTCTCCTTTCTTTCTTTTTCCTCCTCCTCCTCCTCCTCCTCCTCCTCCTCCTCCTCCTCCTCCTCCTCCTCCTCCTCCTCCTCCTCCTCCCTTTCTCCTTCCTGCCTTAAAAGTGTCTCCCTCTTTCTTTTCTTCCCTAAGTATATTCCTCTTTCCATCTGTCCTACCTAAATTACCTCCTCTTCTCTCCTCTCCCTTCTTCTATCTCTCCCTACCTAGATTATTCACCCTTCTCCCTTATCCCTCCTTACCTCCCTCTTTCCTTTCTTTTCTTCCTTCTTTCCCTCCTTCTCTCCTTCCTTCCTTCCACATGAGGTCTTCAAAGGATGGAGGGAAGGAGGGGGAGGGAAGGCTGGGTGGAGGGAAGGAAGAGGAAGAGGTAAGGAGAGATGAACGGAAGGAAGGGAAGAGGGAAGGAAGGAGGAGTAGTAGAGGGAAGGAAGGAGGGAAAGAGGGGTGGAGGGGGAGGGAAGGACTGGGAGGGAAGGAGGGGGAAGGAGGGATAAAGGGAAGTAAGGGGAAAGGGAAGGAGGAAGAGAGGGAGAGAACAGGACGAAGGGAAGGAGGGAGAGGGAAGGAGGGAGAGGAAAGGAGGGGAAGGGAAGGAGGGGGAGGGAAGGAGGGGGAGGGAAGGAGGGGAAGGGAAGGAGGGGAAGGGAAGGTGTGAGGAGTGTAAGGGCGTGGCATGGGATCAATGTGAGCAGCAGCAGCAGAAGAAAGAAGAAGAAGAAGAAGAAGAAGAAGAAGAAGAAGAAGAAGAAGAAGAAGAAGAAGAAGAAGATAAAGAAAAAGAAGACGAAGAAGCAAAGCATTAATGAAATTATTATTATTATTATTGTTGTTATTGTTATTATTATTATTATTATTATTATTATTATTATTATTATTATTGTTATTATTATCATTATGATTATCATATTTTTGTATAATCATTAGCATTATTATGATAACTTAAAGGTGAACAACAACAACACCAACAACAACAACAACAACAACAACAACAACAACAACAACAACAACAACGAAAAGATAAAAACAGTATATAGATCCACGAAGATACAAAGAATAAGATTAGGAGGAACGAAAGGAGGAGGAACAGGAGGAGGAGGAGGAGGAGGAGGAGGAGGAGGAAGAGGAAGAGGAAGAGGAGGAGGAGGAGGAGGAGGAGGAGGAGGAGGAGGAGGAAGAGGAGAAAAAGAAGTAAGAAGAAAAGGAGAGAAAAGGAAGAATAGGAGGAGTAGGTATAATAGGAACAAGAGGAGGAGAGAGAGGAGGAGAGAGAGGAGGAGAGAGAGGAGAGAGAGAGGAGAGAGAGGTAGATCGTGTCGTGAAAGAAGAAAATACAAAAGAAAAAAGAGAAGTGATAATTTAGTAGTGGGATTACATAAGATTTCACAAGATTACATAACATTATACAAGATTACACAGGGTTACATAGAATTACATAGTTACATAGGATTGAATTAATAATGGATTTACACAGAATTACACACAATTACATATGATTAAATAGAATTACATAGAAGGAACAAATACCAGGAGACCCTTGGATCCATAAGAAGGGTATCTGCTGAACTATCTACCCCAGTAAATACATGTGCGAGAACAAGGATAGAACAGAAGAAGGCTCCTCCCCACCCACCCACCCACCCACCTCTTCCTTCGGCAACAGTAAGAAGGGAACACCATATACCTTGAAGAAAACAAGGACATGAAGGAGGAGGAGGAGGAGGAGGAGGAGGAGGAGGAGGAGGAGGAGGAGGAGGAGGAGGAGGAGGAGGGGGAGATTTGATCCATAAATGAAGGAAATAACAATAGGGGAAAAAAGAAGTAATGAAGAAAAGAAAAACGGATAGAGAAAATTAGAGAAGAGGATTGGAGAAAAGGAAGGAGGGAGGGAAGGAAGGAGGGAGGGAGGGAGAAAATTGGAAGAATGGAAGGAAATTAGAAATGCTGGAGTAAAGAAATGAGGTAAGGGATAAGAATCAGTGAAGAGATAGATAGATAGATAGATAGATAGAGAGAGAGAGAGAGAGAGAGAGAGAGAGAGAGAGAGAGAGAGAGAGAGAGAGAGAGAGAGAGAGAGAGAGAGAGAGAGAATTAATACCAAGAGTGAAAGAAACCAATGGATGATAGCTGTGATGAAGGAGAGAAACAGGGAAACAAAGAGAAGAGAAGGAAACAGGGAGGGAGGGAGGAAAGAGGGAAGAAAGAGGGAGTGAGGGAAGGAACAGAGGTAAAAGATCAATACCCTTAGGCCTATAGACCCCCTTTCCTCACCCCCAGGGGAGGTAAGAGAGGGAGGAAAGACGGTAATAAGAAAGGCAAAGAAGGATGAGGCAAAGTGATCGGAGGAGGAGGAGGAGGAGGAGGAGGAGGAGGAAGAAGAGGAGGAGGAGGAGGAGGAGGAGGAACACATAGGAACACATAGGAAGAACAAACAACAACAGGCCTGCTGGCCCTTACGAGGCTGTTTGTGAGTACACTATCTACTCTAGAGTGAAGGATACAGGATAGTAAGGGTGAAGGCTTCTCTCCCCAGCCATGGCTGGCAGGGAAAGGAAGGCCAACCAAGACCAGACTGTCACTACCACTACTGCTACCACTACTTCCTGGCAAGCGATGTCAGGCCACTAGCGACGTCTTTTGAATCGACATTTCGTAAGTTAGGTACATCAGGATGAACTTACTCAAAGTTTGCTACGTTAACGGATAGTATTTTAGTTGTGGATTTGCTTCTAAATATTTGTCAAGTCTATTTTTGAACGTAGTAATTGTTTTACTGTCGACGACATTGGCGGGCAGGGAGTTCCAAACGTTAACGATCCGATTGAAAAAGAAGTGCTTGGCTTCGTTTGGTGTGAATCTTTTACCAGTAATCTTAAAAGAATGACGTCTTCTTGTTATATTTGATCGATCAAAAGTAATGTAATCTTCTGCATTGATATTATCGAATCCTTTGATTATCTTGAACATTTCAATTAAATCCCCTCGCATCCTTCGTTTTTCTAGGCTGAATAAGTTTAGTTCTTTAAGTCTTTCTTCATAAAGTTTATTTTTCAGCCTTGGAATCATTTTTGTTATTCTAAAGGAGGAGGAGGAGGAGGAGGAGGAGGAAACGTATTGAAGAGAAATAAGAAAAATACATGAGATAGAAGATTGA
>JAPQNM010000037.1:7895844-7900844 GCA_029783475.1 Metacarcinus magister | reverse complement strand
AACATCTTAATAGTTAATCCCTTATCTCAACTCTTGATAAACCAGCTTTGCCAATATTGCGCGTTCTGCATCGTGTGTGTCAGTCCTCCCTCTTTCTAAGCTCTTATCATATCATTTATGTATCTATTTACCTATATCTATATGGAATACGCTTCATATGTGTGTGTGTGTGTGTGTGTGTGTGTGTGTGTGTGTGTGTGTGTGTGGGTGGGTGGGTGTGTGAGTCTTCAGTCCCTCACAGTCGCTCCCACACAGCTGCATAATTCCCACTACCGCTATGTTCATGGTTACTAACTTTCCACTCAACCTTCCATGTATATAAAAGAGAGACCATTATATATGAAAAAAAAAATATATAAATAATGCTACGTACTCCATTGCCTTGTACTTACCTAGCTTAAAACACCTTTACATTATCTCACCACACAGGAACGATCTCCCTCCCTCCCTCCCATCATACCTACCTACCTACCTACCTACCTACCTCCTTCCATCCATCTATCAGTCTCTCCAGTCATCCATCTTGCATATTCTCTCTCCTTCTCTCCATTCACCTATTCATTTTGCACATTTACATGCCTCCCTTTACTTACCAATCTCTCTCTCTCTCTCTCTCTCTCTCTCTCTCTCTCTCTCTCTCTCTCTCTCTCTCTCTCTCTCTCTCTCTCTCTCTCTCTCTCTCTCTCTCTCTCTCTCTCTCTCTCTCTCATTCTCTACTTCCCTCACTTTATTGCCTTATCTCCCTCCACACTTCCTCTCACTAGTCATTCTCACTGCATCTTCCTACCCTTCCTCCCTCCCTCCCTCCCTCCCTCCCTTCCCTCCTCTCTCTTCTTCCCTCATTCTTGCATTCTCTCCCTCCCTTCCTCAATCTATCCTGCATTCTCTCGCCTTCCTCTCACCTTCTCTTCCTTTAAATGACATTCTCTGCATCCCTCCCTCTCTCCCTCCTCTCCCTTCTCTTCCTTCTCTTCCACCCTCTCTCCCTCCTCTCCCTTCTCTTCCCTAATACCGTTTGGACAGCATGACGCCACTTGCAAGCTCCTGACTGGATGAGGTGTGACCAGAGGCGTGACCCAATAGACTTCTTACCTCCCTCCTCCTCCTCCTCCTCCTCCTCCTCCTCCTCCTTCTCCTCCTTATTTCTTCCCCTTACTTCTTTCCTTTACCTCGAGATAATTCTGTTGGTTGAAATATTACGAGTTAAAAGGGTATTTTTTTTCTCTCTCTCTTCCTCAATAAACACAAACGTTACAGAAGATAAGAAAAAAATTGGACATATTAGAATTTGGAATTATAAGTTAAAAATCAAAATGATTAACTACGTGATTGTTTATTTATCTATTTATCTATCTATCTACTATCTATTTATCTGTATATCAATCAATCAGTCTAACTATCTATCTATCTATCTATCTATCAATCTATCTATGTATATTTTATTATTGTTATTATTATTATTATTATTAATGTTATAGTACAATAACTTACAAATTCCACACAAAAAAAGAAAATTAACATAAAATTCTGAGTATTGAGTAAACATTTTTAAAAGTGACATTTTACTATATATAATTCGCTCATTTTTCCAGTAATTTATGAATTATGAATTATGAACTAAATTCCAGATTTCCTCACACACACATGTAAAATACTGCAAATACATGAAAATTCTGAATAAAAAAATGGTGTGTCACCTCACAAAACTGCAAACACGTGAACATTTCTGAATTACCGGAAAAACTCTGAATCGCATTATGAGGAAACTTTTTTAATACACAGCCATAGAGTGTTTGGATGTGTTTGACTGGGCGGAGAGAGAGAGAGAGAGAGAGAGAGAGAGAGAGAGAGAGAGAGAGAGAGAGAGAGAGAGAGAGAGAGAGAGAGAGAGAGAGAGAGAGAGAGAGAGAGAGAAAAAAAAAAATTGATTAGTAAACTTTTAACCACCACCACCACCACTACTACTACTACTATTACTACTACTACTTCTACTACCAACAACAACAACAATAAATCAGCACCAACAACAACTATTTCAATTTTACCTGAGCAGGCGCCCTTCCAGGTAAGATGTCCGCCAGGTGTTACCGACAGGAGGGGAGGAAGGGAAAACGGGAAACAAGGAGTGAGGGGGGAAAAGAGGGGGAGAAAAAGGGAGGGAAAGAGGGGGAGGAAACCTTTGCTAATCAAAACCAGAAATGCCTTCGAGTCAAATTGGTTTTCTCTCCTCTCCCTTCTTCCATCTCTCCCTCCCTCTTTCTCTCCCTTCCTTTCTCCCTCCTTCAGCTCCTTGGAGTCTTCCATCCTGTCCCTCCAGGCGTATTATCTCTCGCTCTCACTCTCTCTCTCTCTCTCTCTCTTTATCTCTCTCTCTCTTTCTCTTTCTCTCTCTCTTTCTCTTTCTCTTTCTCTCTCTCTCTCTCTCTCTCTCTCTCTCTCTCTCTCTCTCTCTCTCTCTCTCTCTCTCTCTCTCTCTCTCTCTCTCTCTCTCTCTCTCTCTCAGTTATCATTTATGCCTCTCTTGCAACATAGTTTCCTTGCTTCCTTTTTATCTTACTCTTTCTTTTCACAAATTTACTTATCTCTGTCTCCTCTTTGTAAATCATTATTTTCTTGGTTTCTTTACTATATTTTTTCTCTTCTATTTCCATTTTTACTTCCAAATTGCCTTATATTCCTTTCTTCTTTTCAACATTACATTTATTTTGTTTTATCTTAATGATATCAAATCCCACAGTAACACACACTCTCTCTCTCTCTCTCTCTCTCTCTCTCTCTCTCTCTCTCTCTCTCTCTCTCTCTCTCTCTCTCTCTCTCTCTCTCTCTCTCTAATTGCTTATTTAATTAAAGGATCGAATATCATATCAAGAAAATGATGATTTAGCAAATGCATAAGTCTGGAAAGTGGTGGTGGTGGTGACGCGGAGGAGGAGGAGGAGGAGGAGGAGGAGGAGGAGGAGGAGGAGGAGGAGGAGGAGGAGGAGGAGAAAACGAATATGAAAAAGAAAAAAAAACGATGGAGAAAAAGAACTGCAACAACACAACAAGAATTATAAATACCCAGACAACAACAACAACAACACAACAACAACAACAACAACAACAACAACAACAACAACAACAACAACAACAACAACAACAACAACAATTAGATATACCCAGACAACAACAACAAGATTTAGAAAAAAACCCAAATAACATAAGTGACAACAACAAAGAAAAACTAAAATAAAACAAAGAGAGATGAATTTAAACAGAAAACAGAGAGAAAACAAAAACATAGAATCAAATAAACACATTCACCCAAGTCTGTTCCTCCTCCTCCTCTTCTTCTTCTTATTCCTCCTCCTCCTCCTCCTCCTCCTCCTCCTCCTCCTCCTCCTCCTCCTCCTCTGCGGTGCCAACAACAAATTCTTTCCCCCAAGGAAGTGAAATAATTGCCTTGAGGCGTGAGAAATAGAGGAGGAGGAGGAGGAGGAGGAGGAGGAGGAGGAGGAGGAGGAGGAGGAGGAGGAGGAGGAGGAGGAGGAGGAGGGGGAATCGGAGGAACAAGAGAAACTGGTGTGAAAGAAATTACTGAATCTTAAACACATGACACAAAGAAAAGAAGAAAAAGAAGAAGATGAAGAAAAAGAAGAAAGAAGAAGAAGAAGAAGAAGAAGAAGAAAAGAACAAGAAGAAGAAAAAGATGATGATGAAAGTCAACAGCACCACCACCAACAACGAAATCAAAAGAGAGAAAGGTTGAGGAGAGGAAGGAAAAAGATAAGACGATAAACTATTATCACCACCGACACCAACACTACCACCAACTTTACCACCACCTCCTCCACCACCACTACCACCACCACCACTACTACTACTACTACTACTATTACTACTACAACTATTACAACCATTACTACTGTTGCTGATACTACTACTACAATTTCATTTTATTAGTAACGATGAACTTGAAATGCTTTGTAACATTGACACAATCCATGTCAACTCTTCGTATATAAATGAACTTGATCAGATGATATTTAACCCACATGGTCTAGAATAAGATAAGAACAGTAATGGCATTGATTTATTTATAACTAACATTTGGAACATGACACATACATTTTCACAACAAATATTTATAGATGATGTTAAAACAAAACTAAGTGAAGCTGATGTACTTTCGGTATTGAGTATGAACATTAGAAGTCTGGGTAATAATCTCAAAAATATTAATTGATCAGTGTTTAACCGATAATGATAAATGTTATGATATGGGTTTCTCGGAGACTAGACTTGATAACATCGAATCATTGTATGCTTTGAAATGCTTTGACATGTACACAATGGACAGAGACAGGACAGGTGAAGGTGTGTGTTTATATGTATCCAGTATTTATAGTTCTTGTATTGAAATGTAGAAGAAAAAAAAAATTCTGATATATATACCAATTTATTTACAAGAGAAATATCATATGAAAACTGGCTACAAATTCTAAATATTAACGACGCAAATGACGCACTTGATAAATTTTACAGACTCTATAGAGATTAATTTTCATCATGTTTTCCAGTAAGAAAAGTTAAAGTTAACTGTAAAAACGTAAGAAGCATTTATATAACTGCAGGATTAAAAAGTAATATCCAAGAGAAACACAGGCTAGAAAGGCTTGCATCAAAATGGCCATTAACATATAGTCTAATGGTTTAATAGTCTAATAGTCTAATGGGCAGAAAAAATAATAATCATTCTAATGAGGTCAAACTGAGAAATAATAGTAACCTCACTGCCAATTTCTTAAAAAAGGTTGAATCCCCACCGCAACAAACAAATCTACACAAAAACTCGCACTATCAATTTCTCAATAATTAATTGGAAATTATTTTTACCTGTATATTGTTAATAGGGAAGAGGTTAATCAGTATTTGAAATCTTTAGAAACAAACACAGCACCAAGATATAATGAAATTCCACAAGAGCTGCTCCAACATACTGCACATAACATTGATATCCC
>JAPQNM010000037.1:7865844-7878344 GCA_029783475.1 Metacarcinus magister | reverse complement strand
CTGTAACTCTGACTGGTGAGGTGGCAGAGAAGCATCAGTTATAGAATCACTTCCGTAGTTCACCGACAAATGCGAGTGTGAACCTATATAGAGTGAAAGGATTCGAACTAATGTATCATGAAGCTTCACGAACCCCAAATCAACATTCGAAACACTGAATGACAACAAGGATACACGGCCACGTCAGTACGGAGGTGCATTACAGGTGCTCCTGGGTGACAGATGTGACCACACGCACATGACACACAAAGGGGACACATGAACGGATCACTAGGACCGCGAGGACACTGTAGGGCATTATGGTTCACCTCTAATTGCACGTGTAGCGTCACAGCCCTTCGAGAACCGTGCACCTGTCCCGTGTGTGTGCGTGTGTGTGTGTGTGCGTGTGCAGGTGACCCAGCAAGCATGTGGTCCACTGAGGTATATGTTCTGTGCATGAATCTGTGAGGAGGCAGCGAGGGTGGTACTGTGTGTGTGTGTGTGTGTGTGTGTGTGTGTGTGTGTGTGCGCGTGGGGGATCGCTGCATGGCCAGGAAGGGCACGGCAGGTGGTATAAGTACAGTGTACGTAAAGCCCGCCCTCAACACCTTCAGATCCTTATCATTTCCATCCTAATGTTTGAAGTCTAAAGTCCCTCGTACATTACCAGTCCAGGCTGCCTTTGAACACGAGGAGCACCGGGGTAACAAGGTTCTGGAGAGGCAGCGTGACCTACTAACACGTGACCACCTCGGCTTGACCCCTCACCTGACTACCAGCGACCCACACAGGCCTGGCGATGCACGTTGGTGGTAGTGGAATACAGGTTATACAGTTAAAAAGGCGGCTGGGGAAAGGGTGTGTCTGGCCTTGTTTGGGTGGCTAAGACTATCAACACAAGGCGGACTGACTCACTAACTGACTGACTGACTGACTGAATGTTTCCTTGAGTGACAATCAGTTATGTGGTTTCAAGGAGCATTGCATAGCAGCCTTTGGTATTATTTTGCTATTTATCTGTTGGTTCGCCTCATACTTTGTAGAAACATATATCAAGAAACAGGAAGGCGGTCAGTATTGTGTCAGGAAGAACTTGTAAAGAAACAGTAACAAACACGGCAGTCATTACTCTCTCTCTCTCTCTCTCTCTCTCTCTCTCTCTCTCTCTCTCTCTCTCTCTCTCTCTCTCTCTCTCTCTTTCTCTCTCTTTCTCTCTCTCTCTCTCTCTCTCTCTCTCTCTCTCTCTCTCTCTCTCTCTCTCTCTCTCTCTCTCTCTCTCTCTCTCTCTCTCTCTCTCTCTCTCTCACACACACACACACACACACACACACACACACACACACACACACACGGAGAGGGGGTCACGTTTCAGCCTTGGCGGGGGGGGAGGGGTGGTTGAGGTATTGGGGAAAGGAACCAGTAAGGGGGGCCGGGGTGTCTAATTAGGATGTTGATTCTTAGCCCTGTATATGGTTTTGCATTTATTTACTCAATTGTCAACTTATCTATTATATTCATCAATTCATTCATTCTTATAATCTATGTTGCTTGATTTAATCTAGTTTTATTTCTCTATCTATTCATGTATTCATTTATCAACTTCACTTATTCATTTATTCTATATCTACTCGCCGTGACTTGTCTTAAAAATTGACAAAGACAACATCAGGACAAAGAAGTCCGGTCTTAAACTCATTTCTGAGGACACACAAGAAACTGAACTGTGCCTGAAACCAACTTGAAATGAACCTTAGAAAACCAGGTGGTCATCGTGAGGGGAAGCAATCCATTAGAACACGTTATACTCAGCTAAACGCCCAACAAAGCCTCCGAGTCATTTCGTGGGTATGTCATTTCACAACCAAAGACTAATTTTCATTGTAACTCACTTGGATAGAAAGACTTGAAGTGCAACCTTGAGCAATCTCTCTCTCTCTCTCTCTCTCTCTCTCTCTCTCTCTCTCTCTCTCTCTCTCTCTCTCTCTCTCTCTCTCTCTCTCTCTCTCTCTCTCTCTCTCTCTCTCTCTCTCTCTCTTTTATCCTACGAGGGTAACACGCCCCCAATAGAACACCCCGCACCCGAGCCTGCCTTATCCCCCCCCCGAGCCTGCCTTCCCCCACCCCCCCGCCCCCCACCCTTAGTGTGTGCTCTGAGTGGCGTGTGTTGGGGTGAAATACTTGTGTTCAGCGTCATCATGTGAGTGCACGAAGGGAAACAAAGAAGGAAACATTGGTGTACAGACATTACCTCCGTCACCGCCTACCAAATACACACACACACACACACACACACACACACACACACACACACACACACACACACACACACACACACACACACACGATACTGAGCAGCACTTTACCCTTCCGTCTCTCTCTCTCTCTCTCTCTCTCTCTCTCTCTCTCTCTCTCTCTCTCTCTCTCTCTCTCTCTCTCTCTCTCTCTCTCTCTCTCTCTCTCTCTCTCTTTCTGCCTAAGAAATAGAGGCACGCCCTTCCCCCGGCTGCGTACACGCCTACTATTGGTGGCTGTGATGGTGCTCAAGTGCATATATGGAGTGAACACAGGAATTGCTGGACACCGGACCCCGAGGCCTCAGGACCCCGACGCCTCAGGACCCGGTGCCGCACTTTGCTATAATGGTTTGCATCAGAGGACTCCAAAAGGACCCCGGAATGACCCCCTAGGACTTCCAGAAAAGACCCCAAAAAGGACCCCTAGGACTCCCTAAAAAGACCCTTAAAAGGACCACTAGGACTTCCAAAAAAGACCATCAAAAGGAACCCCCAATAGGACCCTTGGAAAGGCCCTAAAAGAGACTCTAAAAGAGATCCTCAAAAGAACCCGCAGGACTCCCAAAAGAGACCTATAAGGACCTTTGAAAGGACCAAAAAGAGAGACCTCAAAAAGGAGCTTTAGAAGGTCCCCAAAAGGACTTAAAAAAGACCCACAGAAGGACCCAAAAAGGACCCACAGAAGGACATTCGAAAAAACCTAATTGGACCCTCAAATTAGTCTTCTAGTAACTCCAAAAGGACCTCTGAGGGACCCTTTAAGAAACCCAAAAGGGCGCCTAGGAGGACCCCCAGAAGGACCCCCGTGAATGTTCAAGGTTCCGGCAACTAGTATATAGTGTGTTGTGTTGCAATAAATAGCTTAAGTTAGTTGAGAAAAAAAATATTATAAAAATATAATTAGCTTAAGACTTATATAATACTTCTATGTATCTTACGTTTTCATTAGTGTGTAATAACCTTTCATTTTCATCTATTTATTTATTATTTAGTTGTGGTGCGTTTTGTTTAGTGTGTCTGGGTGATTCTTATTCATATCATTTAACTATTATATATTATTTTGAGAGTCGTATTATATTCAAGGTTCATTTACCATTAACTTTTCGCTCATCGTCTCTGATTTTCACACCTGTACTTTAGAAAAATCAGGTGTAATGTCAGTGTTTTTCCCAGACTTTGCAAGTTTGAAAAGTATTATTATTTTTCATCCGCGACTTTCGGTTTCCGCAGATAAACGGTTTGGCGGGTAATTTCCTTTCCTTTGTTTATCTTATGCATATGTATTTTTTTGCTGGTCAATGAACTTTTTTTCGTGTATGTATGTGTGTGTGTGTGTGTGTGTGTGTGTGTGTGTGTGTGTGTGTGTGTGTGTGTGTGTGTGTGTGTGTGATCATATTTTGTCAGCACTTTCTATGACTGTTTTTTTTGCAGTTGTTATGGAAGCCCGTAACGTGTGTGTGTGTGTGTGTGTGTGTGTGTGTGTGTGTGTGTGTGTGTGTGTGTGTGTGTGTGTGTGTGTGTGTGTGTGTGTGTGTGTGTGTGTGTGTGTGGGTGTGTGTGTGTGTGTGTACGCGTGAGTGGCAATAACGACGACAAACCGAGTTATTCTGGGGAAGTGAACACGAGGGGAGGGAGTGGTGGTGGTGGTGGTGGTAGTTGTGTTGTTGTTGTTATTGTTGTTGTTGTTGTTGTTTGTAGTGGTGGTGGTGGTGGTGGTGGTGGTGGTGGTGGTGGTGGTAGTGGTATTGGTGGTGATGGTGGTGGTGGTGGTGGATTAGGGAGGGCCGCAGGAGTCTCAATAACCACTCGCTCATAACGGAGTGGGATTCAGTCGTCTGTGTGATATCTCTCTTTCCTCACTCTTCTACCTCTATTCCTCTCTCTTTTTGTGTGTGGTGAAAGGAGTGAGCGAGAACAGTTACAATAGTGAAGCGAGAGAGTTTCGCGTGTTTGAGACGGTCCATCGACTCTCTTACGTTTCCTTACTCTTGTTCAACGCACTTATAATTATTGATCTTGTCTCAGTGGTGCAGGGATTAGCACGTCTGACTACGAATCCGCTGGCCCGAGTTTGATCCCGGACGAGGGCATTCGGCGCACAGCTCACCCAGCTGTTCATCCTTCCAAACAGGTTGGTCGATAAATGGGTATCTAGGGAAACCTGGGGAAGGTAAACTGTCACAGTGGCCATGTGTCCCGGCGTAACAGATTAATTTCCACCACAGACTCAAAGGCCAATGTGACAGGAGATGAGCGTCCCACTTTACCTTGTCCTACGTTAGTCTGGCACGTGCCTAGTGACATAACCTCCTTTGATCAACCATGACACAAAACACGAAAAAACGGTCTCATTACATTCGCTGCACTCATGATAAACGTTTAAGAATTAAAAACAAATTAAAAACATAAAACTTCAAAACACCAACACCACACAACATCGGCCACTTCCCCGCCCACCCGTCCACAGACAGCAGGAGAGGCGGTGATGGGCGGAAGAGGACGTGGCACTTAGAACAGACTCACTTGTGTGTTCACCACTTGTCGTACACTCCAGCGGGGCGCCTCAGGGATGCCTAGGGGGCCGGGGATCAAGTGCCCTTCCCGCCCCCCGAGTCTCCCTCCCACTCCTCTGCCGTTAGTGAAGGGCGGCGTGATCACTCCTGCGGTTTGTCGTCGGTACTCCATCACTCCAGCGGCCGGAACTTGAGGACCAGGGACTTGAGGGAGTAGTTGGAGTCCTTCCAGTGCCACCAGGTGATGCCTCGCTCCGGCCCCTGGTACCTGCCCCGCCGGTACTGCCCCGTCGGCTGGGTGCACGCACACCTCCCCCACCACCAGCCGCCTCCACCCCGCCCCCGCGCACAGCTGCCCCCTGCAAGGCACAAACCAATGGGTCAGTGTGTGTCACTCTCAGAATGTTGTTATTGTTAGTATTGTTATTGTTACTATTGCTATCTTTATTATAATTTTCTTACTATTTTTATTATCATTATTATCATTATTATTACTATTGTTATTAGCATTATCGTTATCATTATTGTTTTTACTACAATTATCATTATCATAGCTATTATCACTATTACTCTTATTATATTACTATCATTATTGCTATCAATTTTCTTATTGTAAGTAGTAATAATAATAATAATAGTAGTTGTAGTAGTAGCAGTAGTACTAGTAGTAGTAGTAGTAGTAGTAGTAGTAGTAGTAGTAGTAGTAGTAGTAGTAGTAGTAGTAGTAGTAGTAGTAGTAGTAGTAGTAGTAGTAGCAATAGTAGCAATAGTAGTAGTAGTAGTAGCAGTTGTTGTTGTTATAGTAGTAGTAGTAGTAGTAGTAGTAGTAGTAGTAGTAGTAGTAGTAGTAGTAGTAGTAGTAGTAGTAGTAGTAGTAGTAGTAGTAGAAGTAGTAGTAGTAGTAGTAGTAGTAGTAGTAGTAGTAGTAGTAGTAGTAGCTATTGCTGCACTGCTACACCTAATATTATTAGTACATCAACTACTATTACTACTACTATCACTACCACTACTACTATTACTACATAGATGTACTACTACTACTACTACTACGACTACTACTACTACTACTACTACTGCTACTACTTTTACTTCAATAGCAACAACAACAACAACAACAACTACTACTACTACTACTACTACTACTACTACTACTACTACTACTACTACTACTACTACTACTACTACTACTACTACTACTACTACTACTACTCCTATAACTACTACTACAACTATTTCTAACATTGTAATAATATATGCATGGAGACAAGAAGAGTGATCAATGGATTGTCTACTGCTACACGTACATAACAAGGTCTGAAGGATAACAGGTGAAAGAGTGTCAATGAATAACAACCTATAAAATTTCTCTCCTCCTCCTCCTCTTCATTATCATACTCATACAAGTCATAGTCATCATCATCATTACTAGCATACCAGTATCAGACAAGAAGAGGACAAGCAGCCTGGACATGTGAAAAAGGAGGAGGAGGAGGAGGAGGAGGAGGAGGAGGAGGAGGAGGAGGAGGAGGAGGAGGAGGAGGAGGAGGAGGAGGAGGAGGAGGAGGAGGAGGAAGAGGAGGAGGAGGAGGAGGAGGAGGAGTACAATAACAAGAAAAAACAAGAGAAACAATAACAAAAAGATGAACAATAAAAAACAGAAGAAGAAAAAAGAAAATAAAGAAGAAAAAAGACAAGAACAAGAACAAGAAGAACAAGAACAAGAAGCAAGAACACGACGAACAAGATCAATTAAAAAAGAAAAAAGAAAAAGAAAGAGAGCAAAAGAAAAAGAAAAAGAAAAAAATAGAAGAGAAGAAGAAAAAAATATACAAAAAAGCAATGATGATGATAATAAAAGGGTCACGTTAGAGAGTGATCAAAGTAATTGGAGATTGGATGAAAGAATTGTTGTGAATTCATTACTCTTGCACTGGAAAGATGGACAAAGATGCTTATTTCATTCCTACATGAACCACAGCCTGGCCATCACTATAGAAGGAGGCGCGAGTGGTCCCAGTCCACAAGAAGAACTCGAGGTCTGAGCCCAGCAACTACAGGCCCGTCTCCTTGCTTTCTGTGGTGGGCAAGGTGCTGGAGAGGATTGTGGCTGAAGTCATCTGTCAACACCTGAGTGAGAACCATCTCCTCTCAGTCAGACAGTTTGGCTTCAGGCCCAGCCGCTCTATCTAAGATCTACTCCTCTCCAAAGACTGGCAGGGCGCCCTGGACGAGGGTCTGGACACCCTCGTGGTGGCCCTGGATATTGCTGGAGCCTTTGACAGTGTCTGGCACGCTGGGCTTGTCGAGAAGCTTCGCGCCAAGGGCATCCAGGGTGACCTGCTAGTGCTGCTCCAAGATTACCTCCAGGGAAGGACTCTCCAGGTGGTGATTAACGGGCAGTCATCGAGGCCTTCCCCCATTCAAGCCTCGGATCCACAGGGTTTAGTGCTGGGCCCAATCCTGTGGAACATCTACATTGATGACCTCCTCCGGCAGCTATTAACAGTGGCAGTATATGCTGATGACTGTACACTCTCCCGCTCCTACTGCCTGGACAGCCAGCGAGCTGTCAGGGAGCTGAACAGGCAGCTCAGACTGGTGGAGGAGTGGGGCAGAGTGTGGCAGGTCAAATTTGCTCCGGAGAAGACGCAGGCGATGGTCATCTCACGGTCCCCTGCTGACTCTCAAACTGTTTCAGGACTGGTGTGCTTTGGGGGACAAGTGTTTGCCACTTGAGGAGCACATCAAGGTCCTGAGAGTGGCCGTGGACCATTGCCTGCGTTTCTACCACCATGTTGCCGCCGTCGCTCGACAGACCCCTCAGAGTGTCTCTGCCCTCCGTAGGATGGCAGGTAACTTGCACTCCCGTGGCATCCTCACCCTGTACAAGGCACAGATACAGACTTGTATGGAGTACGGTGCCTTGACATGGATGTCGATTGCTGCCATCCACGTGCAGAGACTGGATGCCGTGCAACGACGTGCCCTGCGATTGGAGGATAGTGATGAGCACCAGCAGCCTGTACACGTTACGTCACTCAAACACCGGCGTGATGTGTCGGCTCTGGTGGTCTTCCACAAGGCCCAGGTGCAGGAGGTCCCACACCTCGGCTGGCTGAGACTAACTCCTCGACCCGCCCAGAGATGAACCAGATCTGCACTGACAAGCAATGAGCTGGTGGAGGTGCTTCGCTCGCACTCGAGGCAGCGCCAGCGCACATATACAGCCAGGACAGCAAGGCTGTGGAACAGGTTCATGGCAGCCACACCTGACGTACCGAACATGTCCACAGCCAGAGTGAAACTTTCTGCACACAGGTGGCGTGGCACAAGAGACTCGCTACTACTGCTGTGTACATAAACAATGCACTTCTTATATATATATATATATATATATATATATATATATATATATATATATATATATATATACATATATATATATATATATATATATATATATATATATATAGAGAGAGAGAGAGAGAGAGAGAGAGAGAGAGAGAGAGAGAGAGAGAGAGAGAGAAGAGAGAAAAAGAGAGAGAGAGAGTGTGTGTGTGTGTGTGTGTGTATATACATATATATATATATATATATATATATATATATATATATATATATACATATATATATATATATATATATATATATATATATATATATATATCTTGGGTATACCTTTTATGTTTTGCTTATTTGACTAGTGTATGTATAATGTAGATGTTTAGTACATAATTGTATATTGTGGCACGAGATATTTTCTATTGTATATTATTTATGTATTTACAAATATTTAATTTATACTGCTGCGCGTAAGGCTTTCGAAATAGTTCATCATAAAACAATGAGCTTTAAGCCTTTATTGTAAATCAATGTTTAAATAAGAGAGAGAGAGAGAGAGAGAGAGAGAGAGAGAGAGAGAGAGAGAGAGAGAGAGAGAGAGAGAGAGAGAGAGAGAGAGAGAGAGAGAGAGAGAGCGAGAGCGAGAGCGAGAGCGAGAGCGAGAGCGAGAGCGAGAGCAAGCGAGAGCGAGAGCGAGAGAGAGAGAGAGAGAGAGAGAGAGAGAGAGAGAGAGAGAGAGAGAGAGAGAGAGAGAGAGAGCAGAAACCTGTGGAGGGGAAGAAATGGAGGGAGGAAAGTTGGAGGAGGGAAGGAGGAAAATTCAGTGAATCGACCTTACCTCCTATTGTTCTTCCCGTGTCTAGCTGTCCCTCCTTCCTCCCTCCAACCTCTCATTCCCCCTTTCCCTCCGCCCTCCCTCCCTCCTTCTTTCACAGCAGAAATATGCATTACCACTCACACCCAAGAAGAGAGAGAGAGAGAGAGAGAGAGAGAGAGAGAGAGAGAGAGAGAGAGAGAGAGAGAGAGAGAGAGAGAGAGAGAGAGAGAGAGAGAGAGAGAGAGAGAGAGAGAGCGAGAGCGAGAGCGAGAGAGAGAGAGAGAGAGAGAGAGAGAGAGAGAGAGAGAGAGAGAGAGAGAGAGAGAGACTGGAATGACATATGCAGACAGCAGCAATGTGAATGTTTTTCTGTTTCTTTGTTTCCTGATCATTATTATTTTTCATCCTGTCTCCGTCATTCTCTCTGTCAGATTTGAAATTTGTATAATTATTCAATTGAGGAGTTGACATAAACTGTAAACCAATGCCCGGAAAACAACGGTGTGTGGGGAAGGGATGAACAACACAATACTTGATGGACTTATTTCATATACGTATACGGAGAGTTTCTAAGAGGAGGGATTCTGTTTCTCAGAACACCTTGAAATCTTCATCATAAAGGGAGGTGAAGTCGTACGAAGCTAAGAAATAAGAATATCCACTTGACACGAACCAGTTTGTTCCCGTATCGTAAAGTTAAATGAAGTTCAACGATGCTGTTCACACGGTGCCGCGCAGCCAGACTACTGTACGGCAGATATTTACCGTCCTAACCGTGCGCGGCGAAAGTTCTGGAGTATTGTAAGTGTAAGGAACACTTCAGACAGTGTAGTGCTTCCGTGCATGGGAAGGCTTATCCCAGGCACATCACGGCGGATGCTGCTGGACTTGTCATTTTTTTCTTCAATCATTTATGTATTCAGATGTAATGTATGATATGAAATGTAATACGAATGTTGTGAAAGTTACTGTAACATTAACTACCTCATGTACAACCTGAATATGTATGTATGAATGTATGTATGTGTGTGTGTATATATATATATATATATATATATATATATATATATATATATATATATATATATATATATATATATACATATACATAAATAATGAAAAAGGAAAATGGGGAAATATAAGATGAGCAAAGGCTTTTTTTAGTACAATATGAACATAACCACTATGCAAGCCATTGTTTACGTCTGCACTGCTTGCACGCAAACCATATGAGCGTACGAAATATAACCCCGTCGTGTGGGGACATGATGCCTTCTTAACACTTGTGCAGCAACATCGCCGCACAGGAAACACCGCTCGTGTGCAGGGAGCCTAAAAGGTACATAGTCGTGGTGGTGCAAACATCACTCCTTCGTCACCTGGTTTATGTTTGGTTATGGGCGTGAAAATGCAGCGAGAGATGACAGTTTGACGCCACACTGCCTGTTCTCACACTTCATGATAAACACAACTTGTAAGTCTCGAGTGTAAGTGAAGTATTCTAGCCTGCAAGGAAACGTTCAAGACGAAGGTGATACTGCTGCAGCTTTTCAACACAAACGGGTACACATTCCATGATGCTTCTTGACCAGTGATGCACCGAGAGACAAAACCAAGCTGAGCGAGGCACTATGCAAAACGGAATGTTAGGAAAATTAGTGATTTGGAGATGAATGGATGAGTGTGAAGATGTTAAATGTTGTGTCATGGAGAATGGTGAGGCAGAGAGTTAAACAGTGATGATGATGGTGACCGTTACGATGTTTGGGAGAAGGAGGAGGAGGAATACAAAGGAAGAACAGACATCAACAGTCCTATCGGACCTAACGAGGCTATCCGTGTGGCTACAACACTACTATTATAATATCTACTTGATAGAGACAAAAGGACAGCAAAGTGGAAGACTGCTCCCCACCCACCCCTCCCTCCAGCCGAAACTAGTCGGAAGAGGAAGTGATACCATGTAGTATGGAGAAACTATTATGGAATTTGTATTGGAAAGTGAGAAAACAGGAGTAATATACGGCTATTGCTACCCCTAGAAAAAAATAAATAAAAGGAGGAGGAAGAAGAATAAGCAAAAAAGGAGAAAGAGGAGGAACAAATAAGGTAAATAAGAAGAGAAGGAGGAAAGAAATGAGTCGGTAGCTCCATTTAATACACAATCATTCTCTCTCTCTCTCTCTCTCTCTCTCTCTCTCTCTCTCTCTCTCTCTCTCTCTCTCTCTCTCTCTCTCTCTCTCTCTCTCTCTCTCTCTCTCTCACTCACACACACACACACACACACACACACACACACACACACACACACACACACACACACACACAGCCCCCCCCCCTTCCCCCAAACACTCACAGTTCTCCTGGTCGTTGTCACTGTCCACCGTTGAAAACATCTGCAGGTGGGAGTGTCTGAGGCTGTCCCCGGCCGTGCCCGTGTACCCGGAGACCTTGAGGCGGTATTTGTCCTCCTCGCCCGATACCCTGCACGAGATATAGACACCATCACCTGAAGGAGTATATACACACACACACACACACACACACACACACACACACACACACACACACACACACACACACACACACACACACACACACACACACACACACACACACACACACACACACACACAAACTAACCCCATAACACTCACGAAAAGAAGGAATAAGAAGCCCAAGCTGCATTTCCCTCCCAGTCATCCATGTCCGCCCGAAGCTGATGTGGGCGGCCGCTCGTGAGGGCGTGGAGACCCTTCAAACCTGTAGAGGAGCAGGAGGAGGAGGAGAAGAAGGAAAAAGAGGAGGAAGACCGGGAGATAGAGGAAGCAAACATTTTTAAGGTGGAGGAGAATTGCATGAAGAGAAGGAAGTGGTAGGGTGGGAAAAAAGGAGGAAAAGGAGGAAGAGGTGGAGCATTGTTAAGGAAATGTAATGGAATGAAGGAATTGCAACGGGAAAAAAGGAGGAGGAGAAGGAGTGGTATAGAACAGGAGTGGAAAGAAAGAGGTGGAGATGAGGAAAAAGAAAAAAAATACAAAAAGTAAATGAAGATATTGAATGTGTGTACCGGAATGAGAGAGAGAGAGAGAGAGAGAGAGAGAGAGAGAGAGAGAGAGAGAGAGAGAGAGAGAGAGAGAGAGAGAGAGAGAGAGAGAGAGAGAGAGAGAGAGAGAGAGAGAAGAGAGAGAGAGAGAGAGAGAGAGAGAGAGAGAGAGAGAGAGAGAGAGAGAGAGAGAACAAAAAAAGAGAGAGATCAGATGTATAATAGAGGAAAGCAGTGCAGGAGGAGAGGTAAGAAAGAGGAATAGAAGGAGGGAAGAAAGGATGGAGAGAAAAAAAAATTAAATTATGATACACACTAAAAAGATGATTATGTATGTCTCTATATTATTCACACCACTCCCCAAAGCTACCAACACACTTCCCAACACACTCAATAGACTCTTAACACACTCAATACACTCCCAACACACTCAATACACTCTTAACACACTCAATACACTCTTAACACACTCAATACACTCTTAACACACTCAATACACTCTTAAC
>JAPQNM010000037.1:7850844-7860844 GCA_029783475.1 Metacarcinus magister | reverse complement strand
GGAGGAGGAGGAAGAAGAGGAGAAGGAGAAGGAAGGAGGAAGAGGGAGCAGGAGGAGTGCCACACACCCGCCACACTTAAGAAATGACACTGAAGGTTACGACAGTTGGTGAGGTCAGGCGCCATAACACACACACACACACGCACACACACACACACACACACACACACACACACACACACACACACACACACTCCTCCTTGCCATGGATCACCACCGGAGGCACCTCACGCCCGCGCCCCGACACTCGCCAGATGTTCGATTTTGTTGTTCGTGATGGGTTGACGGCTTGCCCCTCCACCACCACTACTACCACACTGCCGCCCTTCACTACCTCGCTGCGTGCGGGGCTCCGTCGGATTAACGAGGCCGAGGACGAGGTGAAGTGCGCATCGGCGAGCACAGCTTCCAGCGTCGTCCAGCAAGCGGCCACTGCTGCCGCCACCCAACCCAGGTGCCAGAGGGACCCGTCATCACCAACAGTTGCCGGAAACACAACTTCTTCCCTTTCATCTTCTCTTCCCGCTCCTCACGCCGTGCCCTCCACCCCTTCTGCATCTCTATCACCTCAAGCAAGACCGTGGGCCGCGCTGGAGGGTCCTTCCTCTCACCCACACCCGTCCGGCGACCCATACTCAAAATACATCGTTGGTAACTGCCAGCAGCCACCCGTGATCCTACCAACGTGCGATTGTGAGTCTAACCCGCTGGTTCCTGCCTCCTTCCCCTCCCCTGCCTCCTTCTCCTCCCCTGCCTCCTTCACTCCCTCCCTCCGCCACACTGGTGCGTCTCACCTTCCCACAACCAAAAAGAAGGAAGAAAACACCTCCAGATCAAGAAAGAATCGGCAGGGTTTAGAGCGCGGCGCCAAGCCAGGATGGAGCGGCAGAAGGACACAGCTGCCCTTCGTTGGCTCATTGCACATCCCCAGCTGGACTGAATGAAAAACAGAGAACCTGGGGCGTGACACACGACCCATGAATCACTTTAAGCTTCTATAGTCCCCCTGCAAGTCCCGGGAGGCACGGCAGCCCCTCAGGCGGTGAAGTCCTTCGCTGCAACGCTGGAACCGAAATGCTGTGAAATGCGGTCAAGGTCGCGCGTTCGTCAGCGAGAAGTGATTAGCTGGAGTGAATCTACGGAAGGGAGGAAGAGAGTTAGGGAGGAGGACGGGATTAGATGGATTGGAGGAATGGGGGATGGGAGCAATAGAAGAGGTGGAATGGATGTTAGGGAAAGGGAAAGAGAAAGAGGGAAAGGAGAAACGACTGAAGGGAAAGGTAGAGGCGAAGGAAGGAAGAGAAAGAAGATAAAAGACAGAGAGAAGGAGAGAGAGGATGAATGAGAAAAGAACAAAGTGAAAGAGACTGCGGGAGGTAATGAGGCAAGGAGAGGAAGGAGGAGGAAAGGGAAATCAAGAGTGAAAAAAATAGATAATAAAAAATAAAAAATAAAAAAATAAAAAAAAATATATATATATATATATATATATATATATATATATATATATATAGAGAGAGAGAGAGAGAGAGAGAGAGAGAGAGAGAGAGAGAGAGAGAGAGAGAAAGAGAGAGAGAGAGAGAGAGAGAGAGAGAGAGAGAGAGGAGAGAGAGAGAGAGAGAGAGAGAGAGAGAGAGAGAGAGTTAAAAAAATGAGGCAAGGAAAGGATGAGGGAACGAGGGATGGGAGCACATCTAATCTTTTCCGTTTGAGGGGAAAGAGGATTATTAGCTCTTTGAAGTCCTTTGAGGCACCTTACTGGATCGTGGTCATCAAGGTGTCGGCAGCTGTCTGTCTATCGATCTGGGGAGGGAGGGCAGGGGAAGGGGTAGGGGCAGGGACAGGGGAAGGGGCAGGGGAAGGGGTTCAAGGGGTATCTATAGTTGAAGTAGTTACTTAGAAACCACACTTATTTGCATTCCTAGGGGTGTGTGTGTGTGGGTGTGTGTGTGTGTGTGTGTGTGTGTGTGTGTGTGTGTGTGTGTGTGTGTGTGTGTGTGTGTGTGTGTGTGTATTTCTGTGTGTCTGTGTGTGTGTTTCTGTGTGTGTGTGTGTGTGTGTGTGTGTGTGTGTGTGTGTGTGTGTGTGTGTGTGTGTGTGTGTATGTGTGTGTGTGTGTGTGTGTGTGTGTGTGTGTGTGTGTGTGTGTGTGTGTGTGTGTGAAGCATTTTTAATGTTATATTCATGCAAGGTTCCAATCCATTAGAGTGGTCAAGAGTTAAACTAGTTACAGTTTTTAAGGGAGAGATGATAGATGTGAAGAACTACAGAGGAATAAGTGTGATGAACACCATTGCTAAGTTATATGACATGGTGTTGTACTCGCGTCTGAAGCAATGGTTTAGACCTCACCGGGAACAAGCGTGCAGTCAGGTGAACATCGTTACATCAAGGTTATTGTGTCACATGGCAAGGAGGAAGAAGCTGAAAATATTTGTAACATTTATAGATTTCTCACAAGCATATGACAAGGTTCCCAGACACAAGTTGTTCAGAGTTTTACTACGCTTAGGTTGTGGTTCAGTTATGTTAGGTGGTTTGGTTGCCATTTGTACCCAGACAGAGTTTGTTTGGAACAGCCGTAGTACTAATTACGATGAGAGTAAGACAGGGATCACCTACTTCATGTTTGCTGTTTATTTTGTTTGTTGACGAGCTAATAAAGGTTATTAAATGTAAACTTTACCGATTTCTACAATGGCTTCATATTCTTGTACTTATGGATGACACAGTCTTACTCTCAACAACGAGATGTAAATATGCTGAAAACGATATCTTTGCTTCAAGATTATTAATAGTACAGAAGATGTTAAGAAAATCAAACTATCTAAAACCAAACTGTTTGTGATAAATGGTAGTGTTGGTGACTCGGCAGCGTTGGTGGTGAACGGGTTGGTTGTGGAGCACTGCCAGATGTATGTGTACCTTGGCTCGCCGTTCACGAGCGATGGTTCGGTGTCATCTGCTGTCACAGCTCACGCTAACACCAAGATGGCATATGTTTTAAAATTTGTCTCCTTTGTAAATAAAAATAATTATGTCCCCTTTATGGAAAGTCTTGGTAGGGAAGTGGTGGTGATAGGCTGCGGTGGTTGTGTCTGTAAAGTTGAGCCATTTGGTGTGGACATCATCAACAGCTGTCACCTCGGTCCACGGGTGTTGCACCAGCTACTGCCCCTCATGGCAGAGTGTGGCATGGGCCTGTAGGTTCTGATGACAGCTGACCTTGACACTGAGGTGGTGGGTGCCGGGGTCCACAGGATGGTGAGGTGAGTGCTGCGACCCACAGGGCGGAGCGGTAGGGGAGGCGAGTATTGTTGGGTCAGGTCAGTGATGATAATCTCAAGGGTTGTTTGGTTATGGGTGGGGAAGTCCACGACCTGGGTGAGATGCAGCTGGTGTAGGATGTCACTAACGTCCAAGCGGTTGAAATCCCCGCTAATGAAGCAGAGAATCTCACTCTCAGGGCATCAACAGTGTAAATGATGTGATTGATGAGAAGCTGTGTGATGGTGGCACAACACAGAACATTACCGATGCTGTGTTGCAGGGTTGGTAGGGAGGTGTAACTCTGACCGATAAGGCTTCAATCCCCTCAGGGATGTTAACACGGTAGTGTGGCTGCTGAGGACGGAGCGACAAACCATCAATAGTGAAAGAGTTCAAAGTGTTCAATCGTGTATACTTCAGGGACTCTTTGCCACGCTTCCGTGATGACCACTATATCTGCACACTTGGATCTTATTTCTTATACAATTGGAGAACCGGCCAAAGGCAATAAAAAACGTAATAAGAAAAACCCACTTGCGATTACCGGTTCCCTGGAAAAAAAAGAGTAATAAAAAAAATGAGGCCAAGTTAGGGTTGCAGGTGTCTTGATACTCCTCTCTTAAATGAGTTCTAGTTATAGGAAGATGGAAATACAGATTCTGGTAGAATGTTCCAGAGGTTACCAGTAGAAGGGAAGAAAGAGTGAAAATACTGGTTAACTGTTGCATAAGGAGGTGGACAGAATAGGATGAGAGCGAGTAGAAAATCCTGTGCGGCGAGGCTGCGGAAGGGAGAGAGGCATACAGTTAGCAAGTTCAGAAGAGCAGTTAACATGAATATAACGGTACAAGATATCAAGAGATGCAACATTGCGGCTGAGTGTAAGAGGTTGAAGACAGTCAGTTAGAGGAGGGGAGTCAATAAAACGAAAAGCTTTTGACTCAACCTTGTTTAGCTTCTCTGTGTGCATGGATCTCCTCCATACGTGTATAGAGTCAGCAACTGGTAGGGGGAGAAAAACCGGTGGAGACGACACATGACACCTAACTTCTTGGAAGCTGATTTAGCAAGAGAAGAGATATGAGACTTCCAGTTACTAGTTTTAGTAAAAGATAACCCAAGGATGTTCAGTTTAAAAGAAGGGGACAGGTGTGTGTCATCGAAGTAGAAGGGATAGTTCGCTGGAAGATTTTGTCGAAGGAATTGAATTTATGAGGCATTGAACAACACAAGATTTTCTTTGCCCCGATATGAAATTAAGGAAAAATCAGAAGTTAGGCATTCTGTGGTGTCTCCACGTGAGTCATTTACCTGTTTTTGGTTTGGGCGTCTGGAGAAAGACGTGGAGAAGCGCAAGGTAGAGTCATCAGCATGTGAGTGGATAGGACACTGAGTAAGGTTGAGAAGGTCATTGATGAATAATAAGAAAAAGGTGGGTGATAGGACAGAACCTTGAGGAACATCACTATTGAAAGGTTTAGGGGAAGAACAGTGACCGTCTACCACAGCTGCAATAGAACGGCCAGGAAAGATATTAGTAATGAAAGAGTAGACAGAATGATCGTAACCGAAAGAGGGAAGTTTAAAAATCAAAGCCTAGTACCAAACTCTATCAAAAACTTTTGACACATCTAAAGCAACAACAAAAGTTTCACCAAAACCCCCAAAAGAGGATGACCAAGAGTCAGTAAGGAAAGCCAGAAGATCACCAGTAGAGCGTTTAGATCGGAAACCAGACTGACGATCAGATAGAAGGTTGTGAGCGGATAGATGCCTCTGAATCTTCATGTTAAGAAGAGACTCAAAGACTTAAGAAAGGCATGAAATCAAAGCAATAGGATGGTAGTTTGTAGGATTGAAGCAGTCACCCTTCTTTGGAACAGGTTGTATGTCGGTATACTTCTAACAAGAAGGATAGGTGCAAGTTGATAGACAGAGACGGAAAAGTTTGATCAGGCAAGGTGCGAGCACGGAAGTAGAGTTTTTGATAACAACAGGAGGGACTCCATCAGGACCATACGCCTTCCGAGGGTTAAGGCCAATGAGGGCATGAGAAACATCAATACGAAGGATTTGAATATTAAGGATGAAGTAGTCAGTGTGTGGTGGAGGAGGAACAATCCCAGAATCATCCAATGTAGAGTTGTCAGCAAATGTTTGAGCGAAGAGATCAGCTTTAGAGACAGAGGAGACGGCAGGGATGCCATCTTGATGAAATAAGGATGGGAAAGATGAAGAGAAATTGTTGGAGATATTTTTTGCTAGATGCCAGAAGTCACGAAGAGAATTAGAACTGAAGCTGAGGTACCGTACTTGAGCCACCTCTCTATCATGGATAGCACGAGAACAAGCTAAGTTGAATCAAGGTTTGTGAGCTTTGGGGCAGGAGAAAGTGTGTGGAATGTACGCTTCCATGCCAGAGACAATAATCTTTGTTTTGCGTTCGGCACAAAGATATGGATCTCTGATACGGAAGCAGTAATCATTCCATGGAAAATCAGAATAGTACCTCCTCAGGTCATCCCACTTAGCCGAGGCATAATGCCAGAAGCACCTCCGCTTCGGTGGGTCTTGAGGCAGTACTGGAGCGATATGACAAGATAATGAAATAAGGCGGTGATCAGAGGAACCCAATGGAGAGGACAGTTTGACAGAGTAAGCGGAAGGATTAGAGGTAAGGGAAAAGGTCGAGATTGTTGAGTGTATCACCAGAGCGGACAGGAATGCGAGTAGGGTGCTAGGGAATGGGAGTAGGGTGCTGCACCAGTTGCTCAAGATCATGGAGGATAGCAAAGTTGAAGGCTTGTTCACCAAGTTGGTCATTGAAAGAAGATGAAAGCCAAAGCTGGTGGTGCACATTGAAATCTTCAAATATGTAGGTCTCAGCAAAAGGAAAGTTAGTTAAGATGTGCTCCACTTTGGAGGTCAAATACTCAAAGAATTTTACATAGTCAGAGGATTTAGAAGAGCGATAAACAGCACAGAAGAATTTAGTGGTAGAGACAGTTAAGTCTAAGCCAGATGGTAGAAAACTCAAAAGATGTAAGTGCGTGGGCAGGAGAGCAAGTTATGTCGTTGCGTATGTAAACACAACAGCCAGCTTTAGATTGAAAATGAGAATAGAGAAAGTAGGGAGGAACAGAGTAGGGGATGCTGTCACTAGCTTCAGACAACTGGGTCTCAGTGAGGAAAAGAAGATGAGGTTTAGAGGACAAGAGGTGGTATTCCACAAATTGAAAATGAAATCTTTGACTGCGAATGTTGCAGAAATAGATGTAGAAAATAGTTGGAGGAGGTATCAAGACACCTTGAGTCGCCATCAAGAAAGTGGTCCGTTCTGGGGACATTTTTGGTTCCCTCCCCGGAGGCAGCGCGTGTTTTTACCATTTTAATATTTTTTTAAGAGAGTGTGATGTGTGTAACATGCATGTAAAATAGGGTAAAAAGAAGAAGAGTATGTCTTTAGAGAGCATTCTGTACCTGTTCTCTTGTGAGTCTCTACTGAGACACGAAAGGAAACGGTCAGGAATGGCACGGGAAGGGTCAGCAGCAGGCTTGCAGCGTCCTTTCACCTCCCGGTGCGTAAAACTGCCACGATCACTGCGTCCATTTTATTTCCCAGCGATGTAACGTTTGAATAGAAGAGAGAGCGGAGATTATACCACGTGCTCGGCACATCAAAGTGTTTGTACTCCCTAGCTTTCCTCGGTTTGTTGCTTTCCCTAAGGGAGGTGATCACAGGAATGGGACACACAACGCGGCTACCATCTTGTCGACTGCGGTTGCGAAAAAAGTTTTAGTGATTTGAGGTGCTGTATGACGTGGCCTGGCGGGTAGCCGGACCCTTTCTTTAGGCATACAAGTTCACTGGGTAAGTAGGGATATGTGGGAATGTATATTGTTCAAGATAAAAATTGTTGTGACGTGTATACACTATTACAAACAACCACAAGGTCTCAAATTAGCGTGGCGGTAAATAACTCTTAACATGAAGTCGCCACCCAGATGACTACTGGGACACACAAGAAATATGTAAACTGTACTGGTTCTTACTTTAATTACTTAAAACTTACATAAAAAAATATATAAAAACACTGACAAAATTGCTATGAGCCAAACACAGTTAACTCAGACTCCAACAGATAATACAAACATCCCACAAACTCAACATTAAACGCTTGTAAATACTTGATGAGTTTATACATTGTTAAGTACTCACAAAAATTAAGAGAGGAAGGGAGGGAGAGGACACCCAATCCAAAATCATCACGGCCAGACTCGAAAACATACATAATATTCCGTAGACTTTACCTTTACGAAATGACCACCCAACGTTCCGCAAGGACAGGACCTGGGCTCTCGAGAGTGAGGCGTACACAAACACCTTCACTCAGAAGTGTTAGAAGAAAGAATCACTTCAGGATGGCTCCCTGGCCCTTTTATACCGAAAAACGGTGTGTTTACGAGGGTGACTATTCACGAGAGTGCGTCACCACCTCTATCATCGTAATCCAGCCTCGCCTTCTCGTATCACAATACGATAAAAATATGGAAAAATAGTTTATCGTCCAGGCCTAGTTTATCGTCTTCTTCCCCTAAGTTTTTCATATCTATGAGATATGAATAGGCGAGGGTGGATGTTGAAACCGAGGGTAAATTAAAACTAATCTTTAATATCTGTAAGATGAGGAAAACGAGGGAGATAACACAAATACCATTTGTTTGCTCTTCACCGCGTGATGCAGGAGTTTAGACAAGAAGGGACATAAGGTAAATGGAGAAATTATTTCTCTATATATTCATCATGTTGTGATAAGAAAAGTTGAGGATGGATTACGATAATAGAGGTGGTGACGCGCACTCCCGTGATTGAAGTCACCCTCGTCACTGTCAACACGCCGTTTCTCGTTATAAAAGCTGATATCTACATTTCGGTACAAAAGAAATTAAAACAATATTCATGATACGAGCAACTCATAACAACACACAACAAATTCACTGTCCACTAAAAGTCTAATGAGGGGTGAGGGTTAAGCCTGTGGGGATGAGAGGAGGTCAACAGGCTAACATTGGCTGCTACGGAGCGACAGGACATATGTCTAGACCAGGTGTGTGTGAGAGAAAGAGAGAGAGAGAGAGAGAGAGAGAGAGAGAGAGAGAGAGAGAGAGAGAGAGAGATAGTCCGTTCTTAACCGCATCCTTTCTCCTCCTCCTGCTAAAACCACTCCTTTTTCCATTTCTCTCGTTATTTCTAACCCTCCTTTCCTTTACAGCTCTGAAGGGAGAGAGTTCCGTGGGGAGGCAAGGTCTGCTCCATCAAGACATACACACACGAACACACACACACACACATACGAACGAACACACACACACACACACACACACACACACACACACACACACACACACACACACACAACACACACACACACACACACACACACACACACACACACACACACACACACCACACACACACACACACACACACACACACACACACACACACACACACACACACACACACACACACACACACACACACACACACACACACACACAACACACACACACACACACACACACACACACACACCACACACACACACACACACACACACACACACACACACACACACACACACACACACACACACACACACACACACACACACACACACACACACACACACACCACACACACACACACACACACACACACACACACACACACACACACACACACACACACACACACACACACACACACACACACACACACACACACACACACACACACACACACACACACACACACACACACACACACACACACACACACACACACACACACACACACACACACACACACACACCACACACACACACACACACACACACACACACACACACACACACACACACACACACACACACACACACACACACACACACCACACACACACACACACACACACACACACACACACACACACACACACACACACACACACACACACACACACACACACACACACACACACACACACACACACACACACACACACACACACACACACACACACACACACACACACACACACACACACACACACACACACACACACACACACACCACACACACACACACACACACACACACACAACACACACACACACACACACACACACACACACACACACACACACACACACACACACACACACACACACACACACACACACACCACACACACACACACACACACACACACACACACACACACACACACACACACACACACACACACACACACACACACACACACACACACACACACACACACACACACACACACACACACACACACACACACACACACACACACACACACACACACACACACACACACACACCACACACACACACACACACACACACACACACACACACACACACACACACACACACACACACACACACACACACACACACACACACACACACACACACACACCACACACACACACACACACACACACACACACACACACACACACACACACACACACACACACACACACACACACACACACACACCACACACACACACACACACACACACACACACACAACACACACACACACACACACACACACACACACACACACACACACACACACACACACACCACACACACACACACACACACACACACACACACACAC
>JAPQNM010000037.1:7835844-7840844 GCA_029783475.1 Metacarcinus magister | reverse complement strand
TCAAGACACCTGCAACCCTAACTTGGCCTCACTTTTTTATTACTCTTTTTTCTTCAGGGAACCGGTAATCACAAGTGGGTTTTTCTTATTACGTTTTTTATTATTCCTAGATCCAATAGCATAAAAAAGCGGCAAAATGGTGTATGCGTTCTGGTGAGATGAGAGGCGAGGTAGTGGCGGAAGATGATGATGAGGGGGGAAAGGTGGGCAAAGAATAGGTAGGTCACGTGTACAGGTGGTGGTGGGATTGATGGCGAGGGGTGAGGGTTTGGGGTGGGGGTTGGGGGGGGGACGAAGAATGGTTGGGGGGGGCAAGGATCGCTATGGAGGAGACGGATACAGGTTGGTGTTATAATGAAAGGACATAATTACTGTGAGTCAGGTGTTACTGGAGGAAGGAAGAATGCCCAATACTTGTGAGAGAGGGTAAGTGTGATTATGGGAGGAGTGAAGCAAGTGAGGATGCTTCTATCGTGGTGAGTGTTACCAAGGAGGAATCACACCTGACCTGTTTTTCCTTGTTTCGTCTTTCAACTTAAACTTTGAATCGAAATATTAAGTACATTGATTACAACGGGACAGTGAATGTCATGATGACATGTTGAAAGAAGTAAACGCATTGTTTTCCTTGTTACTCATTAAATGTAAGCTGAGAGAGAGAGAGAGAGAGAGAGAGAGAGAGAGAGAGAGAGAGAGAGAGAGAGAGAGAGAGAGAGAGAGAGAGAGAGAGAGAGAGAGAGAGAGAGAGAGAGAGAGAGAGAGAGAGAGAGATACTACTACTACTACTACTACTACTACTACTACTACTACTACTACTACTACTACTACTACTACTACTACTACTATTACTACTACCACTACTACTACCACTACTACTACTACTACAACTACTACTGTGTTTTAATGGAAGCTTGCATGTACTTCCTCCACAGTCGGATCCCGTTGACAGTGACCGACTTTATGTGACGTGGGATAAAATGAAAAATCACGAAATACTAGAAATTAATAATGCAATTGATGCACAATTACGCAATTTTTCTACCTTGACTGTACATGATTGTTATATCACAGGTTGTAGAGATCCAAGTCATTTGAGTAAGATTTATGAGTTATATGAAGATCTTGTAAACACTGTTCAAAACTCTTGCCAGTATTACATGAAAAAGTATGTAAACAAGAACAAAATGCATGTAATACCAGGTTGGAATAGATATGTGAAAGATAAACACAAAATTGCAAGAGAAAAATATCTTAATTGGGTAAATCATGGCAAGTTACGTGGTACAAGTTTACATGAAGAAATGCTGGCTAGTAGAAAGGAATTTAAGAGTGTTCTCCGGGAATGTAAAAGGAATGAACATAAAGAAGCTTGTAATTCTATTGTGAATAAATTCTATTGTAAAAATAAGATGAATTTCTGGAGAGATGTAAAGAAAAAAAGAAGTATCAACAAAGTATCAAATGTTATTGATGGCAAAAGTGGTGATATGAACATCGCACAAGTTTTTTATACAAAGTTTATACTTGATCAAACGGAGTGTAATCCAAACGCAGATCCTGATATGTGTAATGAAATTAAAAGGGTGTGGTGGCAAAGTAGAAAAATGGGTTTATGTGTATCCAATGTAACGTTAAGAAAACTTATATGTCGACTTAATACAGGTCAGGGACATGATCAAATTCATTCAACCTTTCTCAAAAATGCCTCAGACCACTTTTTATGTAATCTTGCTAATTTTTATAATATGTGTTTTGTTCATTGTTATCTACCTACAAGTTTATTAAAGGGTACTATCACTCCTGTTCTAAAAGATGCCAAGAAAAATGTAACAGAGTCTTCTAACTATAGACCTGTAATGCAATCTTCATGCCTGCTCAAGATTTTTGAATTATATATTTTAGATGTTTTAAGTGAAAAAATGGTTTTAAATCATAGACAATTTGGTTTTAGAACAGGGTCATCAACCACTGATGCATGCTTTATCTTAAAAGAAATTATGTCAAGTTATTCAAAGAAAAAGAGATCAGGGTTGGCTACCTTCATAGACTTAAGTAAAGCCTTTGACAGAGTTGATCATTTTTTACTTTGCAAAAAACTGTTAAGGAGCTCCATTCCTGTGGATATTGTACTACTTGTTTTACATTATTTGAGAAACCAGCAAGCTAATGTTAAATGGCAAAATTGTATCAGTAACTTTAATTTTATTGAAAAAGGTGTGAGACAGGGTGGCATTTTATCTCCTTTCTTATTTAATTTTTACTTGAATGATATTATTGATGAAATATCAAATACCAATGTTGGTTGTTGTTTTGGGTTATCAAGATGTAATATATTAGCTTATGCAGATGACTTGGTGCTACTTGCAGAAACTAAATCTCAGATGGCGACTTTGTACGGTATACTTACTAATTGTATTGATAAACATTTCTTGAAAATTAATGAAGATAAAACAAAATGTGTTATATTTAGTAATAAGATGAATGAATTAACTGAGAACATTGAGTTAATTGGGCAAAATTTACAGGTAGTTAAGGTTATCAAGTATCTTGGTCACAAGATTACTTTTAATTTCAAAGACACTGAAGATATTACTTTTAGACTTCAAAACTTTTATACTTCATCTAATAGTATTTTTAGAGATTTTGCTTTTGTTGATAAACATACTCTTTTATTTCTTTTTAAGTCATTTTGCCTTCCAGATTTTGGAATTCCTTTATGGAACTATTATAATGTTTATAATTCCAAGATATTCAAAACATTTGAGATAGCCTTCAGTAAGGCACTAAAAAGAATATGTGATGTTCCAGTTTTTGCAAGTAATCATATCACAGCAGCTCGGTGTGACCAGTTGCTATTGAAGCATCATACAGCATTTGTACAAGCCAGATACTGTAAAAGGTTACTAAGGTCAACTCACCCTATTCTAAGGCTTAATGTCCCTTATATTAAAGAAGGTTTTTCAATGAAGTACCTGTTTAACCACTTTAAAAATATGTATAATGTCAATGTTTTTGAGGAAAGTTTAGATGTTTTAAATTCTAGAATATATTGGATTCAGAATCATGAAAGAAGAAGGTCTCCTTGTTTATATTATGGATTTTAGCTTTATTTATTTATGATTTTCTTTAAGGAGGGGTTCTTTTAATATATGTACAAATAATTTTACTGTGATTTTAATATGAATGGTGTTTTGAAGTGAACTTCACCGATTTTTTCTGATTTTTTGTCAATACGTTTAAAATTTTATATAATTTGTAAATAATTTTCTCTTGCAAGAGTGTTATATATATATATATATATATATATATATATATATATATATATATATATATATATATATATATATATATATATAGATATATATATATATATATATATATATATATATATATATATATATATATATATATGTGTATGTGTGTGTATGTATATGTATGTGTATGTATATGTATATGTGTGTGTATGTATATGTATATATGTATATATATATATATATATATATATATATATATATATATATATATATATATATATATATATGTATATGTATGTATGTATATGTATATGTATATATATGTATATTTTTTTTTATGTGAGTATATGCAATGCGATTGTGTCCTAAGGTTGTATTCGTTATTGTGAAATAAATTTAAACAAACAAACAAACAAACTACTAGTTAAGTGAGGATCTAAACTCTGTAGAATGCAGACGTGATATCTGATGTTGATATAAGTGTTGATAAATATCAATAAGCTAGAGAGAATACAAATAAAAGTAATAAAAATTGTCTCTAGATTGCGAAACAAGCCTTACAAAGAACGACTAAACGAACTGAACTTATTCAGTATATCCAAATGTAGGGTACGATGGGACCTAATTGAGGTATTTATTATTTTCCGTAAGGGTGACAACATTAACATTAACAAGGATTCTGTATACAGAGTCCTGGCATTAACGATTATATAACTATTGATCTACACAAGGACCACTCGTAACAATGGCTTCAAGATCATTGGTAAGCGTTTTAGATGAAACGAAGCGGAGTGCTTTTTTTTAATAAAATCGTGAAAATTTGTAATTCTATACCAGCACACATAGTTGACAGTAAAAAAAAATTAATATTTTAAGAAAAAACTTGACAAGCACTTAACATCAGTTCACCAAATAGAGTAGGGAAGAGCGGGGTAAATTGAGCCACAGGCTTTTACTCATATTTGAAAAGCTGGACCAGAGAACTAACGCCATATATGGGGAAGCAATAACACTACTCCAACCCTCCCCACATTGTTTCAAGCCTAGCAGCAGACGCTGATGAGCTGCCCAAAAAAAACATTTTCAGCTCTAAAAGTTAAAAACTATCAAACAGGAATGTGCTAAGTTTATTCATATATTATTTTCATATTGCCTGACCTCTTAACTTCCATCTATAGCATAACTTTAAGTGCATTTGCAGGGAATAAGTAATAAACCAAAGCATGCTGTTATTAGGTGATACGTGGACATATACTAGAAAATCAAGGATGGGGTAAGTTGAGCCACAACAACTGGGCCAAGTTGATCCACCATAATAATGATAAAATTGTGTATATATTAGCCATGCAAAGATTATTTTCAAAGCCTAGCTGAGTATTAAATTTTAGAGTAACACCCAATATAATTGTTAAGCGTATTGAAAATGTTTTAGGTATATATAGGCTATTTAAAAAAAAAACTGATTTCTATACTATGCTGTTAAATTCATTACATTGTGTTTTTCAGAATCATGCGCAACTACAAGAGGAAAACAGAAGCAGGTAAAACTGCACAAGATGTGTTTCAGTGAGTGTGTTTGAGGTGCAGCCAAGGTGGGACTTCAACATAGATCGTATGACTCTGAAACGTTACATTGATAAGCGGGATGAACACGAAGGAACTGCCTATACAGGAGGGTCTCTAAAACAAAGAGGATTTCCTCCTGATATGAAGAAGGATCTAGCAAACCATGTCAAATTACTGCCA
>JAPQNM010000037.1:7823344-7830844 GCA_029783475.1 Metacarcinus magister | reverse complement strand
CTGACGAGTCTCGTGGGAAAACTCTGCGAAATAATAATTAAAGAGAAGTGGTTGGAGTATTTGGAAGAGAATGACGTTGTATCTGATTGTCAATTTGGCTTCAGGAAAGGAAGATCTTGTGTGACAAATTTGCTAAGCTTTTATACAAGAGTGATAGATGTGGTGCAAGAACGAGATGGATGGGTCGATACAGTCTACCTAGACATTAAAAAGGCATTTGATAGGGTACCTCATAGAAGGCTGTTGTGGAAGTTGGAACACGTAGGTGGATTAAGTGGAACTATATTGAAATGGGTGAGGGACTACCTACATAACAGGGAAATGAGAACTGTAATCAGAGACACCTGTTCAAGTTGGGGTGAAGTGTTAAGTGGCGTGCCCCAAGGGTCAGTATTGGCACCCATCATGTTTCAAATATATATAAATGATATGCATGAGGGATTGAGCAGTTACATAAATCTATTTGCTGATGATGCTAAGATCTTCAGTGATAAGGAGCCATGATGATTGCATGGAGATGCAGAGAGATATAGATAAGATTTATGAATGGAGCCAGAAGTGGAAATTGGATTTTAATGCCAAGAAATGCCATGTGTTAGATATGGGAAAGAGCCTAAGAAGACCTGTATGGGAGTATAAAATGGGGGAGGAAGTCATTACGAAGAGAAGGGAGGAGAAGGACCTAGGGCTGATTATTCAGGACACATTGTCGCCAGAAAGACATATAAGTGGGATATTTGGCTCAACATACAGGATGTTATCGAACATTAGGGTGGCATTTCGCTATATGGACAAGGACATGATGAGGAAGATTCTGACTACCATGGTGCGTCCTAGGTTGGAATATGCAGCAGTGGTGTGGTCTCCACATAAGAAGAAGGATGTCAAGAAGTTGGAAAGGATCCAGAGGACAGCCACAAGAATGGTACCGGAACTGAAGGATCTAGAATATGAGGATAGATTGAAGGAAATGGGACTGCTAATGCTGCAAAAAAGAAGAGAGAGAGGAGATTTAATAACTATGTGCAAAATCGTTAGTGGGAAAGAAAAGATAGACAGACAAGACCTGGTGATACTGACGGAAGATGCATCCAGACGTACGAGAGGGCATTCAAAGAAGGTTGGAAAGAGTCCATGTTCAAGAGATGTCAAGAAGTATAGTTTTCCACATAGAACTGTGGATGTATGGAATGGACTGAGAGAGGAGATTGTTGAGGCAGCCAGCATACATGATTTTAAGAACAAGTTGGATAAATATAGATATGGAGACAGAACATAATGAGCCCTGCTCGAACCCTGTAAAATACAACTAGGTAAATACAACTAGGTAAATACACACACACACTTAAGTGAAAGCCTGGAAAGAAAGAAAAGGATAAAATTAGCATCAAAGAAATATTTGAACAACAAGAAATGGAAAGCAAAGTGAGAATGGAAAAAGAAGTAATTAAAGTATTAAAAACTAATGAAAATATTGTCAAAGATGCAGTAGAGAAGAAAAAGAATGTAATAATATACGGATTGAAAGAAAAAGTTATAGCTATGCGAATAAAGAGAGTAAAAGAAGAAACTAAATGCATTAAGGAAATACTAAAACATTTAAATAATGAGGATGAGAATACTGAATTTGAGGAGGAAGCAGAGGAAGTAATGAGGTTTGGTCCATACATTGAAAGAGGTGTTATTGAAGGTGGTGTTAGACCAATCAAACTGAGACTTAAAACTCAGACTGCAACAGAAGATATTTTAGTTAGGACTTTCAAGCTCAGGGACATTGCAGAATATAAAGATGTGTTCATTAAAAAGAGTATGAATGAAGAAGAGACAACAATTTAAAGAATTGAAGGAAGAGGCAAAGCAGAAAAATTATGAAAGAACAACAGAGGAGAAAACACAATTTTTTGGGGGAGAGTTAAGAACAACAAGATAATGAAATGGTACATAAACGTTTGAAAGCGGAGGTGAAAATACATGTGGAAATAGATTATTGAGACTAACGATGAATAATACAATGATTCAATGGATAACTGAAAATTCAAGATTTAGAGGCGAAGATAAACCATCAAGATTAGATCTTTTATTTACCACTGGAATAAATCTAGAAACATAATATTAATTATGAATGCCCCTTTGGAAGGAGTGACCATGTGATCCTGGAAATTGAGATTAAGGGAGATATGGAAGACCAAAAGGAGGAATCATACAAAAAGAAAAGAAGAAATTATGCAAAAGCAAACTATACTACAATGAAGAGGTTTTTCAATGAAATTGACTGGACGAAAATGAAAGAATTAAAGGACGTACAAGAGAAATGTGATCTCTTCCTGATGATACACGAACAATGAGTAAAGGAATACGTTCCATTTTATAAAGTAAAAGAAAAATGTAAAAAAAAAAGGAGTGGTTTAACGGAAAATGTGAAAGAGCTAAAATGAGAAGAGATGAAGCATGGAGGAAAATTAAAAGAAAACCGGTCCAGGAAAGGAAAGAAAAATATAAACTAGAAAGGAATGAATATGTAAGGGTAAGAAGAGAAGAAGAGAAGAGATATGAAAAAGATATAGTTGACAAATACAAGGAAAAGCCAAAGCTGTTTTATAGATTTATTAATGGAAAAATATAACACAAATAAATTATAACTAGATTGAAGAAAAATAATGAAGTATATGAGGACCCGAAAGAAATGAATGAAGTGCTAAATAAGAATTTTCGGAAAGTATTTACAACTGAATCTGACTTTAAAAAGCCACAAGGACAAGTGAGGAAAAACGAGATGTGGGAAATCAAGATAAGTAGGTGGACTTGCCTCGCCTGTTATTTGGCGCAGGTTTTCAGATAGAAGAAATGATGAAGGAATTGGATGAAAGAAAAGCTATAGGACCAGATGGAGTATCAGGATACATCTTAAAGGAGTGTAGACAAGAAATGGCTGAACCAATTCATGATATAATTGAGTGTTCTATTAAAACATGAAAAGTCTCTAAAGAATGGAAAAGAGCTGTTATAATGCCTATTTACAAGAATGGAAACAAAGAAGAACCACTTCATTATAGACCAGTGTCATTGACCAGCATAGTATGCAAGATATGTGAGAAGGTCTTCAAGAAACAATGGACTGAATACTTAGAAAGAGAAGGAATAACAACAGATAGACAATTTGGACTCAGAGCAGGAAGATCATGTGTCACAAACTTATTAAGTTTTTATTCAAGAGTAATAGATATAACACAAGAAAGAGATGGATGGCTGGATTGCATATATTTAGACTTAAAAAAGGCATTTGATAAGGTTCCGCACAAGAGATTACTATTGTAAGTTGGAACACATTGTAGGATTGAAAGGAACATTAAAGAACTGGATGGAAGACTACCTGAAAGGAAGGGAAATGAGAACAGTAGTAAAGGATGAAAAATCAGAATGGAGAGAAGTGAAAAGTGGAGTACCACAGGGATCAGTTTTGGCACCAATAATATTTTAAATATAATATAAATGACATGACAGAAGGAGTAAGCAGTTATATAAGTCTATTTGCAGATGATGCAAAATTACTAAGAAAGATAGGAAACCACAAGGATTGTGATGAGCTACAGAATGATATAAACAAGATATATGAATGGAGCAAGACATGGAAAATGGAATTTAATGCAAAAAAATGCCATGTATTGGAAATGGGAAAAAGTGCAATGAGACCCTCATGGACGTATAAGTTAGGGGAAAATATTATATCAATAGCAAAAGAAGAGAAAGATTTGGGAGTGGTAATACAGGACAACTTATCATCAGAAACATATAAATAGAATATTTGGTGACACTTTCAGGATGCTAAGGAATATACGAATGGCTTTTCATTTCCTAGATAAAGATATGATGAGAAAAATTTTAACTACAATGATCAGACCAAAACTGGAATATGCAGAAGTAATATGGTCCCCGCACAAGAAAAAGCATGTGTTGAAATTAGAAAGAATACAGAGAATTGCAACTAAGATGGTGCCAGAATTGGAAGACCTAACATATGAGGAAAGATTAAAAGAAATGCACTTAACAACATTGAAAGAAAGAAGAGAAAGAAATATATAAATTGATAAAAAACCTGGAGGAAACAGATAGAAAATACCTAATATTAAGAAGAAAAGGAGAGGCTAAAATTTTGAGGGGACACAAGAAAATACTGCATAAAGGAATTTGCTTGAAAGATACAAATAAAATACAGTTTTCCCCAAAGAAGTATAGATAGTACTTGGAATGGACTGAAGGAAGAGGTGATAATGGCAAAGAATGTACATCAACTGAAGGAAAAAATAGACAAATATAGATATGGAGACAAGACCACACGAGTGTAGCTCAGGCCCTGTATACTACAACTAGGTAAATACACACACACACACACACACACACACACACACACACACTGGAAATAGACAGTAGTAGAATGAGAGAAAGAGGAAAGTATTTGATGGGAAATGAATTGCTACACAAAACAAATGTCAAAAAAAATTTGAGTATGGATTACAGATAATTTGTCACCTGAGAAACATATTATAAGATACATATCAGCTGCTGAGAAATATAATAATGGCTTTCAAATATCTGGATGAAGAGATGATCAACAAATTGATAACATCATTAATTCGACCAAAGTTAGAATATGCGGCAGTGATTTGGTCACCACAAAAAAGAAGGATATAAAGAAGCTTGAGAGATTTTACATTAAAAGGGCAATAGCTAAGGGAAAACAAATAAGTAAAAAAAAAAATCCCGCTTGTCGCCAGACCCTGTAAAGAGGACAGTAGGAGAATAGAATGAAGGGGTGGAGATCCAGTTAACATTAGAGGTGTCTTGACACTCCTCTCTTGAAAGAGTTCAAGTCATAGGCAGGTGGAAAAACAGACAAAGGAAGAGTTCCAGAGTTTACCAGTGTAAGGGATGAAAGAGTGAAGATACTGGTTAACTCTTGCATTAGGAAGATGGACAGAATAAGGATGAGAAGAAGTAGAAAGTCTTGTGCAGCGAGGCCGCGGTAGGGGGGGGAGGCATGCAGTTAGCAAGTTCAGAAGAGCAGTCAGCATGAAAATAGTGGTAAAAGATAGATAAAGATGCAACATTGCGGCGGTGACTTAAAGAATCAAGAAAGTCAGTTAGAGGAGGAGAGTTGATGAGACGAAAAGCTTTAGACTCCACCCTGTTTAAAAGAGCTGTGTGAGTTGAGCCCCCCCAGACATGTGAGCCATACTCCATACATGGGCGGATAAGGCCCCTGTACAGAGCAAGCAGCTGAGAGGGAGAGAAAAATGGACGCAGACGCCATAGGACACCTAACTTCTTGGAAGCTGATTTAGCAAGAGTAGAGATATGAAATTGCCAGTTTAGATTTTTAGCAAAGGATAGACCGAGTGTGTTTAATGTGGTGGAGAGGGGAAGTTGAGTGTCATTGAAGAAGAGGGGATAGTTATCTGGAAGGTTATGTCGAGTAGATAGTTGTAGAAATTGAGTTTTTGAGGCATTGAACAAAATTAGGTTTGCTCTGCCCCAATCAGAAACAAGTGAAAGATCAGAAGTTACAAAGAACTGCTACAAAATGGCTCCAAGCCTGAGAAATTTACCTTATGAAGAAAGACTTTCTTGGCTGAAACTACCAACTCTTGTGAAAGGAAGAGAAAGGGGAGACTTTATAGCAGTGTATAGAGCCTCAAAAGGTCTCAAAAAAATTGACAGATATGATCTGTTTGTATGGGACGACAGAACAACAAGAGGACATGAAAAGAAATTGAAAAGGACTACATGCAAGAGAAAAAAAAATACAGCTTCCCATATAGAAGCAAAGAAGCCTGGAATAAACTTGATGCAGAAGTGATTAATGCAAGAAATATTCATGATTTCAAAAACAAACTGGATAATAGTAGATTTGGAGACGGAACAGTACGAGCATAACTCTTTCCCTGTATGTTACAACTAGGTAAATAGACACACACACACACAACACTCCTGTAGTTCAGTATACCCCCTGCCAGCCGGCAAGGCATGAGTTTGAACCCTGCTCAGATTACTTAGGATTTTTTACTGATAGGGAACGGTTATTGTCCCCCTTGAGCAAGGGTATGGGGTTGTGTGATATGTGAGAGGTCTCAGCCTTACCCCTAGATCCGTCTCTATGAGTTTTGAGCTTTTTCAAGGGTTATTGACTGATGATCACGAGTCCAGTGCGTGATCCTCCAGACCAATGTGAATAACACACATACACACACACACACAAAATACCCTCCTTCCATGTACTTACAGGTGTGTTTCTTGCCTTGGCGCCACTCCACACTACTAAGTTACAATGCAAGTGAGTGAATCATTTGTGATGGTTAAAAATGAAGCATTGGGATGGCAAGTAACCTGAGACAGAGGCAAAGATATGAGAAAAGAGAGAGAGAGAGAGAGAGAGAGAGAGAGAGAGAGAGAGAGAGAGAGAGAGAGAGAGAGAGAGAGAGAGAGAGAGAGAGAGAGAGAGAGAGAGAGAGAGAGAGAGAGAGAGAGAGAGAGAGAGAGGAAAAAAAAAAAAATATCAAATATCCAGTGTCAAAATTCGCCAGGATAGTAGAACAGTACAGTGCTCACCAACATGAAAACATTAACACTGTGACAATGCAAAACAATACTAATAAACTACAAAGATCCACAGCACACACCATTAATGACACAAACACACACAGGTGCTACTTTAGCTGGTTATCTACAAGGAAAAAGTATCTACACCGCACAAATTTTATTTTGGTATGATATCTACATAGTAAAACATACTATAACATATATATATATATATATATATATATATATATATATATATATATATATATATATATATATATATATATATATAATATATATAAAGAGAATGTAATTGAAATATTAAAAAATTTATTTTATTTATATTCTAGTGAGACAGCACGTATATTGGCTAAAAATGCTAAATATAAGTCAGGAGTTTCTTTTGTCATTATCCGCCAACAGAAGTAGTCTAGGTGCGATTAAAATGTTCTTGGATTGCAGTCTCTCATTTTTTCAATATACGAATCTTCACATCAAGCCAGGATCTTTCAATTCCTTGTGTATGTGCTCCGGTGTTAGGATCAACGTAATATTGCTGATGATTTACGGAAAAATGACGAAAATTGAGTTGGTTTAAATTAGAGTAAGCTGGCCATTCGTCGCAATGGATTATTGAGCCTTCAGCGACTTCTCTCTGAATAATTGCTTCAGACTTTCTAACCACCTAGATCGCATACCAAAGTAGATTCATGACACGTAGATAACAAGCCAAAGTAACACCCACACACACACCACTTCATGATATCACAACTCAACATACAACTTTAAATGTGCCGCAGTGGTGCAGTAATTAGCACGTCTGACTACGAATCCACTGGCCCTAGTTTGATCCCCGATGAGGGCAGGCAGCGCACAGCTCACCCAGCTGTTCATCCTTCCAAACGGGTTGGTCGATAAATGGGTACC
>JAPQNM010000037.1:7803344-7818344 GCA_029783475.1 Metacarcinus magister | reverse complement strand
CCACCCACCATTGGCCAGCGCAAGGCAGCAGCACCTCCAGGGGAAGCTAGAAAGAGAAAGAACTTAACCTATGATTAAAAGTCAGAAAAAGGTAAATATAATGCTATATAATGTATGTTGTTATTGTGATTCTTGATTGAATGGGTTTTTTTTATATTGTAATATGGTATAAAAACTAGATTAAAAAAAGTAACAAGAGTGACAGTTTGGAGATCCTGGCACCAACTTGAACTATTTCCACATGTTCTTCAGTTCGGCTATCACGATTTCAGCTACCGTGGGGTGATAGACACCCCAATTAGGCGTGATAGCCGAGGGTTAAGTGTAGTTTTCTATCTGGCTTGCCTTCTTTTATAATTTTGTTACTCTAACAGTCCATCTATTATCTGTTCGTCGTATGACCTGTCAAGATGACTTCAACTTTGGTCTGCTCCCAAATCCATGGTGCTCTCTTCTTATCTCTCCATATAATCATAATCATAATCATAATCATAATAATAATAATAATAATAATAATAATAATAATGATAATAATAGTAATAATAATTTTATTTTGCTAGGAGGCATAGACACCCCAGACACTAAAGAATAATACTATTAAAAAAACACTAAAGATATAAAGAAGATGGTTATGCCAAGCATTATTCTCTTTATTCGCCTTTGGACATTTTGAAGTTTTTGTTCCTGGGATTTCGTAAGACTCCAGGTTCCTGATCCATATGTTAGAACTGCTAGAATGCATTGATTATATAACTTTCTCTTCAGATATAGATAGTTAGTTAATGTAAAAAGAGCAAGCGCCAGACATCAGAGGTCATATGGCGCTATGTTAAGCTAAAGGCAGACGGCAGACAAAGAGATAATGGTAAGACAAACTATGTATGGGAAGGGAAAGAGCAGTTAGTTATATTTAAATGGTTAGATTTAAATGAAGGATGTGTGTTTGTTGCAAGAAGGATATTATGTTGTGTAAGTGGATATGTGGTGATTCTGTAAAAATATCAGGATAGATGAGTTAAGTGAGGGAAAGCTGTAGTTCGTGCAGCAGTGTAACAAGGACAGAAAAACAGAATGTGTTGTACAGCGAGAGGGGTTAATACAAGTCATACAGATGATAAGTGGGATGAAAGGTCAGATCAGAAGGATTGCCAACGGCTAAATAGAAAGGAGCTAAAAGAATAAAAACAATGGCATCCTAATGTAGTAGCAGAATGGGCCAGTGAGGCGATACATTCATTACCAGTAATAACAACATGAAATTCAAATAAAGACAACACTCCTTATGTGCCACAACATCATGCCAACACTTCAACACATATTATTAAAGGCACTTCACTACCAAATTTGATGTTGCTCACTAAACATTAAGAAAACTGAAGCAACCAACATCAAATTATATCATGGTAACTACATCATCAATTAGAAAATAAAATAATAAAAATGGCTGGTGGATGCTGGGAGGGAGGGAGGCCAATGTCTGAGCCTGATGACCCAGGACAAGTACACTGATACACTGATTAATCAATATAAGTATCTTTTTATAATATATATGAAACACTAAAATACAGTGAGAGAAGTAATATATTGAGAAATGTCATGGTGGCTGATATTGACTTTGTTTGGCCCTTTTTCATCACAGCTTTCAAACCATTCTCAGCTTGCTTACCGCTTGACAGAGCAGTGATTGGAAGGCATAGTGGCATATCAAGCCTCCCCAGACACGTGATGGTGTTGTGTTCATTATTGAAAATCGCATCAAATCCTGTACTATCTTCAGGCAGTGTACGTACAATAACCTTTATGAGTGAAATGAGTTTTGCTACGATGTTCTGCAGCCAATCTCTAATTTTGCAGAACCATCCTAGTCATAATTCTCTAGAGATTAGCAGTGCCTAGATACAAAGGTTGTAGTAAGTGTTGCTACTCAAAGGTACTACATTGTTTCTCTGTACTCAGCCTTTCCATCAAGTGAATTTTCTGTGAAACCATTATTATCAAGCATGAATGTATACTAATGGGCTTCACAATGGGTTTTGCATTAATAAGTCACAACACACATAAACACTGGTGTATATACTGACCCAAGCCTCCAGCAGCAGGAGGAGCAACACTGACGATCACCAGGCCTCACCTCTCTGTGTGGTGCTCACCCTTCCACCCTAGTGTTATGCCAGTCACAGTCACATGTGGCATCTTGAGTCACATTTTAACTAACACACACACCAACACAAGTAACCCTATTCACCTGTGAAGGGGCTGGAGTGGTGGGAGGGTTGGTCTGTTTTTCGGGGGTGGTGACGTGTGCCTTGGAGTGCCTTCGACGGCCGCGGGGAGTGGCTGTGGCTGGAGGGGAAGGTGTGGTGGGGCGGCCACTACTGGCGTGCTGCAGCCACTTTGGGAGGGTCCTCTCCCTCCTGTTGACAGCTGACACCACCTCCTGGGGGAGATACCAAAAATAAACCACTTCAATCTGTTGACATTATTTGTCATGACTCAGACATCTACAAGGTCCACATGAGTCACGGATCACCCCTACTAAGATATGTGTTCATCTCCAGTTAGTGCTGCATTTTTCAGCTTATAAGACATTTTTTTTTACTAAAAAGTACCCTGAAAAATACCCATGCGATTTCCAAGACGAATGTTGTAGGTTAGCTTAGGTAGCCATTCAACTTAGACTCTTATATGATGTAGCCTCAGTAGTTACCTGTTACAACTATTTTGAATACCATAACACATTCAAATCAACTAATACTGTTAACATGTTTTGAGAAAAAAAAAATGTATATGAGCGTATTTAGTCATGTCAGCCTGTATCATCTACTAGTGTTGATGTAGCTTATGATACGTCAACACCATTTACAATTCTTTGTATACCATAAGTCTTTAAATGAACTTTATCAAAATCAATGTACTTAAAGTAAAAATATTGACTTTTAGACATTCTGTTAAACCAAAAACGGGTATTTCAAACTCATGTAAAACAAGATTTACCTGTATTTGACAATTAATACAACATATTTGCTTTAACTTATTTATCTTAACTAACCATAAACTAACAAAGCACACTTCTGTAAGACGGCACTTACTCCTCCCCACCCTCCCCTCCCGTCCCTCCCCACCACACGGCGGGGCCTACCCATCACTGACACTGTATGTGACGCGGACCTGACACATTCAACTCAACCCCCTACTACAGACACACAGACGCACATGGCAGCCTCCATCACCACACACAACAAGATTGCCTGGGCCTGCCAAATAGGCTTCCCACACGTTAGACTTTGCTGTGTATGCAGCTACTCTACACGAGACAAGCCTGAGACACCTTGCAGTGGGCAAGATTGTCCAAACTCCGTGTGCCAGGACTGCCTCTCAGACACTTCCTTCTGTTGCTCTAAAACAGCCAAACTTAGGTGTGCCCGAGGCATCACCTGTCACTCACGAAGCAGTCTCATCCACCTTCATGGACACTGTAGACAACAACAGTGCAGGGCAGCAAGACGTGCAGGAGGCAGAGGCAGAGTCTGAAGAGGAGTATACTCAACACCTCATCTGTTCCTCCAGCAAAGAGGAGCTTGCCAGACATAGCACAGCTCCAACGAAAAACTCAAACGCAAAAATTCATCATAAAAAGATGTAGGGAGCAGACAAAGCTCCTCCTGCATCAAAAAGTTGAGCTGGCCAAAACCCTAACTCTGATGGTACAGGCAAAGTAAAGTGGGGACATATGCTGTAGCTGTGTGTTGCTGCGGGCACTCATCTCCAGTCACATTGGCCTTTGAGCCTGTGGTGGAAATCAATCCGTTACCCTGAGGCACAGGGCCACTGTGACATCAGAGTTTCCACAGTTTACCTTCCCCAAGTTTCCCTAGGTACCCATTTATCAACTAACCCGTTTGGGAGGATGAACAGCTGGGTGAGCTGTGCGCCGCCTGCCTTCGTCCGGGATCGAACTTGGGCCAGTGGATTCGTAGTTAGACGTGCACTGTTTCACTCTGATAGAAGAGCTAATAAAACCTGTACACAGCAGACCAACAGGAAGAATACCCACACGCCACCACGAGGGCCACAAGCACATTACCCAATAAAATAGACTCAGACTGGGAAAACGTATGCTCTGAGTCCCCTCCCTGGCAAAACTAGTGGACGTTTGGCAGACCATGTAAACTTGCAAAACTCACTGCCTGCTCCTGCTCCCCTCATTCATTCAACAACGACAGTACTAATAACAACTTTAACATCAGGTACAGCAACAACAGCAACAGCAGCAGTGCAGCTGAAGCCATCAACACAGCTGCCAGAAATAGGGAAAACGGCAGCAATAACAATAAAACCTGCTGCAATCCAGGCTCCAGTATTAGCCAAAACAAAGATAGTGGCTCCAACAGAAGCCAAACCAAAGAAGTAAATAATAAAACCAAGAAACAGCACTGGAGACAAGGTCCTAACAGGAGAGGGCAGGAAGTGGTGTGAAATTCACCTAACACTACTCCCCAAGGTTCCTTGTAACCCTTTTCCCATCCATCAAGTCCAAGACAAGGTTTTTCCAGACACATTCAGCCCGACCAGCACCAGCAACCCGCTCCTCAACCATGTGGGAGCTTAGTGTGCGAGTACTGCTCCCGATGAGGCCACACTACTGAAATCTGCTTCATGAGACCAGCAGACCTGAGACAAGAACATCTTCTCAGACGAGTGATCTCTGAGTCCAGGCAGCTTGCCACACCACCCCCACCCCCACTACAGGGACTAACACACATTAAACCCCAGTCTCTCTGGGGTAAAACAGCTGGTTGGCAGTGGTCACTTTCCCACTCTTACCAGAATAACCCCATCACCCACCATCAATTCCAGTAGAATATGGCAACCACATTAAGGACCGGTCACCAGCTGACAGTCCTCTCTACCAATGTGAGAGATCTCTGCACCAACAATGGTGACCTGACCCATAACTTTATCTTAAAGCACCGAGTGGATATTGCTGTGGTGACAAAAACATGGCTGAGCAGTGAGGTGGAGCCAACCTTTGGGAAGATTTCAAGCTACACCCACTGGATCAGGAAGGATTGACATGGGAGACAAGGAGGTGGAGTGGCAGTGTGCATCAAGGAAGGAGTGCAAGCCCAGACACAATTGATAGAGACACTGCCCACGACAGAGGCGCTGTTCTTTCAAGTAGTATTTGGACACAGTACTGCCCTCCTCTTGTGTGCCATGTATCACCCCCCGAGACAAGGTCCGGCCTCCCTAGACTTTCTCACTGAAAACCTGAGACACCACTCCTCTGCAGGACAACGTCGTCATCCTCAATGTGGAGGTTCACTCCCAGCTACAGAGTGACCGTCACCTCAAAAATGTGGCGAGCAAAGGACACCAGCAACTGTGGCAATGGCAGCAGCAACAATGGCAACAACAACAGCAGTAGCAGAGGCAAGCAGACGCAGCAGCAGCAGCAGCTGAGCCAGCAGTGAGGGGCAGCCTGGAGCACTGACGGAGGGTCGCCGCGTTCACTGTGCTTCACAAGGCAAGTGCCCCACCTGAGTGACCTTGGAGCAGCCTGGAGGAGGTCTGAGCGCAGCACGAGGACAGTGCTGAACAATGACTCCCTCCTGGAAGTGCCAAGGTCCCACTCCAGCACCCACCAACGCTCCTTCTCTGCTGCAGCTGTGGTGTACTGGAACGTCCTCACTACTTATGTGGACATGTGACAAGTGTCCACACAACAGATGAAGGTTACCACCTACAGGTGGCTCCGTCTCCACCTTCCATTAAATATTAACATGCGTGTGCCATTTTTTTGTGCTATTTCAATTGTGTTATCTCTATGTACTATTTTTTATTTTGTGCTATTATTATTGTAAAGTATCAATGCTTTATCATATGCTTTAAGACAATTACTTAACGATGTAAGTAATTTTAGCATGTAGCGATTCACTCAAAACTGTACATATGTAGCTCTCTAAATTTAAATAAAAGAGAGAGAGAGAGAGAGAGAGAGAGAGAGAGAGAGAGAGAGAGAGAGAGAGAGAGAGAGAGAGAGAGAGAGAGAGAGAGAAAGAGAGAGAGAGACCCCAGTTATGTACTTACTTCCTCATTTACCCTCTTAAGTGAAGTGGCATCAGAAGGCCTGGTGGTGCCGGGGGTAACTATGGAGGAGGAAGGAGAGGAGTTGTTCTGCTTCTCTGTGCCTCCTTCACCACCCTCTGTTCCCTGGTGTTGTTGAGGCTCATGTTCTGCCTTCACAGCCTTATCTTCATCCTCCTTGCTGCCCTGCATCCCTCTATCTGTGGTGTCTATCCTGGCGGCGGTGGCGGTGGCGGTGGTGGTAGTGGTGGCGGTGGCGGTGGCGGTGGTGGTAGTGGTGGCGGTGGCGGTGGCGGTGGTGGTAGTGGTGGCGGTGGCGGTGGCGGTGGCGGTGGTGGTAGTGGTGGCGGTGGCGGTGGCGGTGGCGGGTGGCGGTGGCGGTGGTGGCGGTGGCGGTGGCGGTGGTGGTGGTGGGCTTTTGGGCTACGTCACCATTAATAGCTTCCTCATACCCCTCAGCCCATTTTGTGTTCCCTGTAAATTCTTCCTTTGTCTCTTTAGGGATTTCATTTGCAATTTTTCTATCCTCCTCTCTCCTATTTTGTTCCTCTTCGTCTTCTTCTTTTTTCTCTTTTTCCTCCTCATCCTCTTTTCTCTTCACTCCCTCCTCGTTCTCTTTTTTCTCCTCTCCCTTTCTCTCTTGCTCCTCTCCTGTCCCAGATGAAGGAGCAGACTTCTTCTCTTCATTGATGAGTGAGTGTGGGAGTTTTAACCTGATGAATACACAAAACAATTAGTCTACTTAACCAATGCACAGATCCTCCACCACCATAACCTAACACCATCAACACCTACATAACAATGAAGATTAATGGACTCTTAACCGTGTACATAACTCACCAGCCTCCATATAAGGGTAATCTATCTGCTACAAACACAAAGGAATGATTCACCAAAATACTTACCGATCCTCTCCTTATAGATATCAGTCACCAAAATTGTAGAAATAAATAAATAAACTAATTAATTATATAGATAGGTGTATATCATGCAGCATCTGAAGAACAAACACCCTTATTATGTTAAAAAATGTATGATGTATATGTATGTTCCTGTCACATGTACTTGTTATAGATGCCACACTAAGGTGAAACAATAGGACTTTGAATCCATACCAATATCCGGCCAAATATAAATTAAAGTAAAACTATACATCAATAAACTAGTCAGGTGCTTAAAAGGATATACCACAAAACACACCACCTTTAACATACCACACACCACAGATGCACCATAACCCCAGAACGCCTAAGAAACTACTTTAATGTACAGGTTGACTATCAATAATCCGGCAAGCAATATTCCAGTTACATCAGTTTTCCGGCATGAAAACATAAACATAAATGGCGCCAACTCGGGAAATTTGAAACTGCGCTCTGAAATTCATGCCGGAAAACTGATGGAACCGGAATATTGATAGTCAACCTGTACCAAAATCTTTAAAATATTTCAACTAAACCAAAAAAAGAAATCTACAAAATCAAATGAATCAAAAAAATTCAAAAATATAACTAAACTAAAAAAAAATATTTACCTAAATCCATAAATGAGTTTCCCTCAAGACTTAAAATCCAAATAAATTAATAAAACAAAATATAAAAAAAAACCAATTCACAAATCTACCTAAACCAAAACAGTCAACATAAATCTGATCTCCCTCAAGAGTTGGAAAAAAAATAAATAAATAAAATCTCAGGAACACTTTCAGATCACACACCACCACACCCCCAAAAAAATTCAGTCTACACCTGATGCCCCCAACGAAAAAATGGACCCCAAAGCTTAAAAAAAATATGACAGGAACATTCTTGGGAAACTCACATGTACCAGAACTTTTCCTTCAGCAGTCCGAACTTGTCCCCATGCGAGAGGAGGACAGAACTTCCCTCCGTTAACTCCTTCACCTCCCCATTCCCCATCACTGCAAACGTGGGATTAATGTGGACCTGTGAAGGGGAGGACATGAGGAAGAGGTGAGTAATAGGGAAATGAGGAAACAAGAGGTAGAGGAGGAAAGGGGGAAGATTAGTGATAAATGGTAGAGAAAAAGAGAGAGAGGAGGGGATATAGAAGGAAAAAAGAAAAAGGGAAGAAGGAAGAAGAAAGGACAGTAATAATTAGAAGAATAAGGAAAAAAAAGCTTATTTACAATTAGAATTACAAAGAGACGACAAAAAAATAATGTTTTAAACTTGGTGGTTTGTCCTTTTAAAAAAAATACCTAATTCATCACCATCTCCATCATCATCATCATCATCATCATCACTATCATCACTATCATCATTATCATCATTATCATCATTATCATCATCATCAGCAGCAGCAGCAGCCTCTGATTCCAATGCAGGACAAAAGCCTCCTCCAACATTATCCATTCATCTCTATTGGCTACTAGTCTAAGGTCTAAGTCAGGCCACCCCAAGAAAACTTCCAATTTCATCTGCCCATCTAGTTCTCTGTCTGGCCTGCCTTCTACCATCCCTGGGTTGCCATTTAGTTACTCTGGTTGTCCATCTATTATCTGTTTGCACATATCCACTTTTTTCTTTTAATTGTATGAGATGTCTTCAACTTTGGTCTGCTCCTTAATCCATGATGCTCTCTTCCTTCTCTTCATAGTATACCAAGTATCATTCTCTCCTTTATCCTTTGGGTACTTTAAAGTTTTTGTTTAAGGACTTTCGTAAGACTCCAGGTTTCAGATCCATATTTATGAACTGATAAAATACAGTGATTATAAATTTTTCTCTTCAATGATAGTGGGAGATTACTTTTCATAATATTGTATTGTCAACCAAAAACACTCCATCCCATCTCTGTTCTTCTTTTGATCTAATTTTCATGATCTGGCCTTACACTGATTTTCTAGTAAATATATCTTTGAACACATTCTACTTTTCCATCCTCTATTAATATATCATGGTTTAGTAAGTAGTTATGAACATCACCTTAGGTTTCTTCATATTCATCTTTAACTTTTTTATTCTGTGTAACTGCATAATCATCTGTAAATTCAGTCATGAGAACAAACATTGAGAAGTACCAGTACTTATAAGAAGCAACAGGTAAACTCTATATAAAAGTTTACAACATAAGTTTCTGAGTTACACTGAATGGCCAGGGAAGAAAGGCTTTATTACCTATATAGTGACAGTATTAATTCTTTGTCTTTATCATCTCTTCCTGCAATCTATTCTAATGATCTATACTTCTTTGGGAAATACCGTTTTTTTTTGTATCATTCAAGCAAATTCTTTTTTTCATTATTAGATCTTTTCTATCTGTTTCCTCCAAGGTTGTTCATCAATTTATAGATTATGATTAAGTCTCCTCTTTCTCTTCTTTATTGTAGTGTTGTCAGTTGCATTTCTTTTAATTTTTTCTCATATGTTAGGTCTTCCAAATCTGACACCATCTTAGTTGTTATTCTCTGTATTCTTTATAATTTCAACACATGCTTTTTTCTTGTATAGGAAACATTACTTCTGCATATTCCATATTCCAGTTTTTTTTAAGCAAATCTAACCTATTTAGAAAGTGAAAAACCTTCCGTATATTTCTTAGAATCATGAAAGTCACTAAATATTCTATTTATATGTTTCTCTGGTGATAAGTTGTCCTGTATTACCACTTCCAAATCTTTCTCTTTTTTTTTACTATTGATATAATATTTCGTCCTAACTTATACATCCATGTGGGTCTCATTGCACTTTTTCCCATTTCCAATACATGGCATTTTTTGCATTAAATTCCATTTCCCATGTCTTGCTCCATTCATATATCTTGTTTATGTCATTCTGTAGCTCCTCACAATCCTTGTGGTTTCTTATCTTTCTTAGTAATTTTGCAACATCTGCAAACAGACTTATGTAACTGCTTACTCCATCTGTCATGTCATTTGTATACACTAAAAACATTATTGGTGCCAAAACTGATCCCTGTGGTACTCCACTTTTACTTCCCTCCATTCAGTGAGGACGTGACGTTTGTTTAGTACGGACGTGACCTTTGCTGCTGTCCTGACCTGACCTGACATCACACAAGTATCCACATTGACTCCCAGGCTATGCAATTTTTGTTATCTTTACACTCTAAACTTTATACACAACTCTTTGCATATACATTAGTGATACACCTTGTAGAGATTATTTGATATTTTGTGATATTTTTTGTAACCCTAAATACTTATAGTTGCATACATTATCTTACTACACCCATCCCACTGCTATCACGCACTCTGCTATCGTATTTTACTGCTATCACGCACACATAAAAAACTAGCACATTCTTGCTATAGCCCAGTCAATCCTGTTATCAAGCGCCAAATTTGATTTGAAAAACCCAGTTTGTGACGCACGCGTACATGATTGTTTTGAGGTCACAGAGCCTTCTTGTCTGTGATTGGCTCCCGCCACATATCACCCTTCTCGCCACCTCACTAAGCGAATGTATCCTCTGTGATCACAGTGTAACAAGAGCTCCAACATTAATTTTGTTGTTACCTGTGTTACCTGCAATGGCCCATTTTTACCAATAATGCCACTCATGAAACCACCAACCATCTCCGAGTGTTAGGCGGCAGATTCAGAAGAGGTTCCACCAAAAGAAAACCTCACCTATGCCCAGAAACTAGAGATATGCAAGCTTATCAATAGTGGTGAGACTTAAAGAAGTGTAGCAAAGAAGTTTGGAGTGAATGAGTCAACAGTGCAAGATATTTATGTGAAAAAAAGAACATATTCAGAAACATGAGTCTTGCACCTTCTGCTGCAGGATTCAGTGCAAAGAGAAGTGCAAACCATGTGCTGCTTAAGACAGCAGTTATTGAGCAGGTATATCGAGAGGCAGGTGAAGCAAAACACACCTGTGGATACTAAAAAACAATGGAAACAGCCAAGGAAATTTATTGTGGTAAGGTTAAGAAACTTAATGTGGAAACCCCACCTGTGTTTCTCACTTCAAAAGGATGGATAGATAAATGTATGGCAAGGCATAATGTGAAAATTGTGACAAACTCAGGTGAGACTGCTAGTGGTGACACACAAGCAGCACGAGTGTATCCTTAATCAATGAGAAAAAAAATATTCAGGCAGGCCAGTTAACCCATGATCAAATCCTTTGTTACTTCTATCAAAAGTAAATTTGATGGTCTTTTATGTTGCGTATTTATTGTTTATAATGTTCTTATTGTTATATTATTGCTTTATTTCACGTAGGCGTAACTGGCACAAAATAATAGATAAACAGTGAACAAATGATTGGAAATAAACCGCTGATAAACCAATTACAATTCGTTCCATTTATCATTAAGTTCTGCTATCACGCTTTCTGCTATCACACATATCTGCGCTAACCTATTAGGCATGATAGCAGAGGGATGGGTGTGTTTACCTATTTGTATTTACCTAGCTGTGATATACAGGAAATGAGCTATGCTCGTGCTGTCCCGTTTCCATATCTATGATTATCCAGCTTGGTCTTGAATTGATTAATATTTCTTGCACGTGCCACTTCCATATCTAGGCTATTCCAGGTTTCAATGCATCTATATGGAAGCTGTATTTTTTTATGTCTCTCCTACACGTGGTTTTCTTCATCTTTTTACCATGTCCTCTCGTATTTCTTGAATCCCATACATACAGATACTCTCTGTCAACCTTCTCAAGGTCTTCTGAGGCTCAATATACTGCTATTAGATCACCTCTTTCTCTTCTTTCCAAAGTAGGTAGTTTCAGTTTTGAAAATCTTTCCTCATATTTTAAATTTCTCAGGTTCGCAGCCATCTTGTTTGCTGCCCTTTATATTCTTTCAATCTTCCTTATATCTTTTTTCTTATGTGGTGACCATACAGTTGATGCAAATTCCAACTTTGGATGAATCATCGTTACAATAATTTTCTTGATCATTTCTTCATCGATAGGTAAATGCTACTCTAATTTTCCTAAGTAGGTTGTATGCCTCTCAATCAATCATCAATCATGCGAGGCATGCACCGAAGGGCATGTCACCTCGCCAACCCAGCTCTGGCGATCACCCCATGCAAGTCCCCATGCAAGTCCCCTTCCCATACCAAGTAACTCCCAACAGGAAGCATCAACTTGCCCCAGCCACGAACTTTGTGGGCGCCCCCTTGGCCTCCTCCACTCCAGGTTATCCCTTTAAAAAACAACCCTACAAGCAGGATTAGCTTCTGGGTAACATGCCACATGCCCATATAGACGGAGTTGATGTTGGCGGGCTATGCTGGTAGTAAGCCTTGATTCAGTCTCACAGAACAGTCGCTGATTTGACACAAAGTCATTCCAAGGATACCCAATGATACTGCGAAGGCATTTATTACCAAAGACATCAATTTGCCTCTTCAGATCGGTGTTCAATGTCCATGTCTCACAGCCATACAGTAAGACAGGGACCACCAGCGATTTGAAGATTTGAATCTTTGTCTGTCTGTACAGGTACCGACAACGCCAGATACTCGTGCTGAGTGAGTCCATAACACCGTTGGCCAATCCAATCCGCCGTAAGACTTCTACTGTAAGAGCCATGTCGAATAATTAGGAAAACCATAGAAATAATTGTACAAGTAGATAATCATAAGTAGAAGTAGATACGAGACTGGAAGGTGAGGTTCACATAACGTTAACATTACCTCAGCATGAACTCCAAAGCAGAGTCGTAAATCACCCTTGAATTATAAACAACATGATGTTAATACCTCCAGTCAGCTCGTTAAATGGTAAATGCCCATTGGCCATAGATAACGATACAACGCCTTAATCCACGTGGAGTAAATATTAAGTGCTTTGCTATTGGAAAATAATTTGTAATGACGTCACGTTTCCAGCCTTGTCAGGTTGAGGACCTCAGTTTGAGAGAGTAGCAGAGAAACACTCAAACGAGAAACACGCAATCCCTGCGTCAGTAAGCCTAGAACAGAGGGAGTTAAGAAGATAGACTCGATTAATTTAGAGTCTACACTCAGTCATGAGTGAGAAAGGGAGAAGCAATTTTGAACCTTAACAGAGTGAGTGTGATTGATCAGATCGTTCAACACCTGATCCGTGTGTGTGGAAGTGAACAGTTGGTGCACCAGAAGAACTTATTGTTAAACCTGTGAAATTCTACTGTTGAACAATAAAAAAAGATCAAAGACGTGTTTCCTAAACCACCAAGAAGAGAAGCTAAACAACACCCTCAAAGCCTTGACTACTCGGCCACGCCCACTACACTACGGTACATTTGTAGTCAATAATCATATCTATCTATATGTCTATCAATCTATCTATGTAATGACAGTTGGTAGGCCATTAATGAAAATACACACATGGTCATCATGAACATATGTGTACATGGATACCACAAAAAAAAGGCATGAGGCTGATTACTATTCTATTACACATTGCTATTTCCACACAAATGTATGTAGTACCAATATGGTGATGATGATATGACGTGGGATACACATGGTTGGATGAGCATGATATAAAATATTATTACAACTACTACTAATAATAATGATAATAATAATAATAATAATAATAATGATAATAATAATAATAATTATGATAATAATAATGATAATAATAATAACAATAATAATAACAATAATAATAACAATAATAACAATAATAATAACAATAATAACAATAATAATAATAATAACAATAATGATAATAATAATAATATCATTAATAATAATAATAGTAATAATAATAATAACAACAATTATAATAATAATAATAATAATAATAATAATAATAATAATAATAATAATAATAACAATAATAATACAGTACTCCCTCCAATTTTGCGTGAAATTGATCGACATTGTGGGCCGCAAAATTTGAATTCACAAAATTGGAATCATTAACCTTATGGTGATTTTAATCATATTTTTGCCCTTGTTTGTACACAAATACATGTAATTATACATCCTTCAATAAAGAAAAATACAGAAAAACATAAACATTATCATTATCCATAAGAAAATCAATTTAAATGACCATTTTACTGTACCTGGGCTTGCAGAGATGAAGATTGGTCTCAGTCGCAAAATTGGAGGGAGCACTGTACTGCTATTATAAATAAACTTACAGAACCTAAACCTCATCTATTCCAAGACTATCCAACCATACTTAATTCAAACAAAGCTAACTATCTTAACTTATCTTAACTCAACAAAACGTAACCTGACCTATGGGTAAGGTACCCAGACTTACCGCAGTGAGCTGAACACCTTTGTCCTCCCAGTCCAGGTAGGCATGGCGCCGCGACACCCTCTTATCGCCACACTGCAGAGGGAGAGGGTGAGGGAGGAAGGATGCTGAGAGGGGAGGTGGGAGGAGCAGGTCAAGATGGGAGGGGAGAAGAAAGGGTAGAGAGAGTGTGGCTGTTAAAAGTGAGGGTAAGGAAGGTGTGCGTGTGCATGTATTTACCTAGTTGTCACATACAGGAGGTGAGCTCAGCTCGTAGGGTCCTGTCTCTATAACTTGTGCTGTCAACCTGGACTGTTTCCTTTTCTAGGCCATTCCAGATGTCAATACATCTATAAGGGAAGCTATAATTCTTAATTAATGTCACTTAGGCACCTTGTTTTCTTAAATTTCTTGTTGTGGCTTCTTGTTTCTCTTGTGTCCCAAATACACAAATTTCTCCTCTCTTCCAAGGACAGTGAACCAAGTCTTTCCAATCATTCTTCGTATGTCAAGTCTTTCAAGCTCAGCACCTTATGTGTTACTGATCTCTGTATTCTTTCAATTTTCCTAATGTGAGTGTATGTATTTACCTAGTTGTAGTATACAGGGCCTGAGCTATACTCCATGTGGTCATGTCTCCATATCTATATTTGTCCAGTTTTTTCTTTGTCACTTCTTCCTTCAATCCATTCCAAATATATATACTTCTCTGACGAAA
>JAPQNM010000037.1:7773344-7798344 GCA_029783475.1 Metacarcinus magister | reverse complement strand
TTCTAGTTACCAAAATACATGAAAGACCAGGCAAGTGACAAAACAAATCCCTAATTTACGGAATCTGTCGTACAAGGAAAAATTAAAGCAGTTTGACATATTCTCACTACAAAAACGAAACATATGAGGAGATTAATTAAAGTTTTCAAAATAGTAAATAAATTTGATGAAATCAAATTATTGTTTCAGATAAATCACATACCAGTAACAAGAGAAAATGGCATGAAATTAAAAGGACAAAGATGTAACACAGATGTACATAATGCATTCTTCAATATAAGAACAACTGATCACTGGAGCAGACTCCCAGCCACAGTCATAGACAGTTTTGATTACCGATTAGATAAATATTTCAAAGCAACAGGATTTGCAATGTTGACGAAACTGTCCTGTATTGGAGGTGTGTGCCATCAAGAACTCTGGGTGGTCATGAAGAGAAATCTGTTCCTGGGTTTTAAATTAATAAAGAAAGATCAACCCTACTGTTGTGTGCCGCATCTGGCCATCATCGTTGCAAGTTGCTCATGTTGGCCAAATTTAGGGAACCAAGAGCTATACATGGCGTTACGTCTTTACCAGTTAACTACTACTGTCAAGGCAGTGCTTGGATGACTGCAGAAATGTTTGAAAAGTGTTTTTTCAATCATTTTGTTCTCAAATCTGCAATACACTTGCAAACTAAGACAGGGTTGATTGTCAGCATGTGGATTTCTTCAGCCACTCGACGATAGCTTGAAAAAATGGCCAAGCTTCGGCAGGATTCAAACTCGGGTCATCAAGCTCTCCACCTCCGTGCTTTGACCACTTATATATATATATATATATATATATATATATATATATATATATATATATATATATATATATATATATATATATACATATATATATATATATATATATATATATATATATATATATATATATATATATACCTAACTTCTTGGAAGCTGATTTAGAAGAGTAGAGATATGAAATTACCAGTTTGGATTTTTAGTAAAGGATAGATCGAGTGTGCTTAATGTGAAGGAGAGGGGAAGTTGAGTGTCATTGAAGAAGAGGGGATAGTTATCTGGAAGGTTATGTCGAGTAGATAGTTGTAGAAATTGAGTTTTTGAGGCATTGAACAGAACCAGGTTTGCTCTGACACAATCAGAAACTAGTGAAAGATCAGAAGTTAGGCGTCATAGGACATGACATGTGACTTGAAGACAGCGCATGCACTTATATCCGTCATAGGAACGTCATATCACATAACTTAAACACAGTGCATGTGCCTATAGTAACAAACATGCGAACACACTCATTTGCACTTCCTGCCCTGACACGAAGGACATGGTCTGGTGTGGACTTCGATATTTTTTCAACTTTTTTTTTTTGATGCGTAGGGCACCAGTGTTGGTGCATAACTCGCATATCACTCAAACTACACACACACACACGGTCCACTAGCATAGTGGTTAGCGCACTCGGCTCACAACCGAGGGGGCCAGGGTTCGATCCCCTGGGCGGACGGAGATTATTTGGGTGTGTCTCCTTTCACGTGTAGCCCCTGTTCACCTAGCAGTGAGTAGGTACGGGATGTAAATCGAGGAGTTGTGACCTTGTTGTTCCGGTGTGTTGTGTGTGAGTCATCTCGGTCCAACCCAAAGATTGGTCAGTATGAGCTCTGAGCTCTTTCCATAGGGGGACGGCCAGCTGTCTCGAGAGACCAGCAGCAGACTGTACAGTGAAAACAGTGAAACACACACACACACACACACACACACACACACATGCACACACACAGACACACACACACACACACACACACACACACACACACACTTCTGATAATGGGAATTGCCCCCTTTCGTGCCCCACCATGTTGTTGTTTGGTTCACCATTATCATTAACCTTACAGAATCTAACTTAACCTCACGTACCTGAATTCAAACGTTTAAGGAGTCAGAAGAATAGGTAAAAATTTGTTTTCATTTGCACAAAACTAAATACATACAGGCATACTTTATATGATGCCACAAATTCACTGGGTAATTTACATTGCCAACTAAATAAACGGCAATAAAACAAATTAATACCATACCTTAAACTAAACTTGTATGTGGCAGGTAACTTTAGAGATTAAGTTTGGTTAGGTTATGTCTATTCTGTCCACATACCAGGTTGGTAACCCCCTAAAGGTGGGTAGCCAAGACAAGCAAGCATACACACACACACACAATACACTCGGTCTCACTTAGCCACCATACCCTAGGAGAAGAGAAAAACACCCCGTCCAAGTACTGTGCGTCAGGTCAGTCACGCTAATGGGGACGAGAGCGTGGGTCATATCCACAACAGAGTCCTATGGTTTACCCCTGCCACTTCATATTTAACTGATGCCCTCTCCCTCCCCTCACCTGATATGATCCAAGGGTCACACCAGATACCAAGAACCTCCTCCAAGGGTTGTCAAGGCTACGTTAGTTTACCTACAAACAAATAAATAATTGTTGGAACAACAATTTATATAATAACTAAGTATAAGATGCTAGAAATACAAATCACACAAGAAAATTAGTGTAATAAGTAGAAGCAATAAAACAACATTACCATTGTTAGACGTGATCACTCTTGTTAGGCGACGTACACACACACACACACACACACACAAACAGATACTTGGAATGGACAAGGGTTAGGTGATAATGGCAAAGAATGTACAACAACTGAAAGAAAAACTGGATAATATAGATATGGAGACCAGACCACATGAACATAGCTCAGGCCCTGTATAGTGCATACAACACACACACACACACACGCTAATTATTTCCTACGTACATATCACGCTGGATATTACTGTGATGGAAAATAAATCATTGTAATGGTCAGTATAATATAGAAAGGAAGGTCTGTCAACATTACTATCTAAAACACAAGAGTCTGAGACACGCCTCCCTCTTCTCTATTTCATCTATTATCATCTACAGTTAGCGGCGGTATATTTTCTCTTGTTATTGTATCTTTATCTGTACTTCCTTCACCTGCCATCTTACTACCTACCAACACCCTGCCATGCCATATCCTTAAGAAACTGAATTACTTACAGAGATAGCAAAGAGCGTAGGAACCCGCGCCTTTTACTCCTGCCAGATGCAAGAGCAGCAAGTTTGCATGGTTATTGTTGTGGTCATCTCTCTCTCTCTCTCTCTCTCTCTATCTATCTATCTATCTATCTATCTATTTATCTATCTATCTTTGTTAAAACGATAAGGACCAAGGCTCACAGGGTCAACGAGTATTTATTTTTGCATTCCACGTTAATTTGAAATACATTTGAGATTACATCATGTTGTCATATGATTTTGATCTTGATCTTGATGTCACAGGTGACTTGAAGTTGATCTTGATCTTGATGTCACAGGTGACTTGAAATTTCCTCCAAGTCAGGCCTTTTTATCGGCAGCTCCTGTGAGGGGAATAAGGGAAAAAAAAGGAAAGTACACAGAAAAAAAAACTAAATAAATCAAAGATGCATACTCTAAGTACATGCCCTAATCTCTCAATCTCGCATACCACATTTTCTCCAGGAACTCTTTCACCGCGTCAATCATCCGTTCACTCGTCTCCTCACACAGTCCTAGCAACAACGCCATCCATTCCCTTTCAGTTCTTTCAGTCACCTCATTCATTTTACGTCCCATTTCTGTTAGAATCACACGCATTAGTTCCATTCTGTCACGGTCATACTTCTCGCATTCTAGTATTACATGCTCTACCGTCTCATCCTCTCCCATGTCACACATCTGGCACACTTTGCTGCGGGACTCTGACCATCTGTAGTTCCTTGCATTCACATCCATACACTGTGCCCTAGTTCGGAAGAGAAGATCACCACCCAGGCTTCCATCATACCACCTTACATACATTGGGGCCTCTTTCTCTCTGTACCATTCCAAAGTCTTCTTTCGTTCCATCTCAGTCTTCCACTTACTTAGTCCCACACCTTTCACTGTTTTGTCTATCTCGCTTTTCCACCTTTTCACATCCCACTCTAACCCTTCTCTACTTCTGTTCATCACCTGCCATTCATACAACCATTCTCTCCCTTCACAAAATTTATGCACCCACCTAACAAGCATGCCACTCCTGTCTACCATGTTCAGACATTTCTTCTCCCATTTACTCCTCCTTACATTCCACAAATACACCTTCCGTGCAATTCTTGTATTCTCCATTCGTTCCAGCCTAACTTTATATCTCAAAGTTGCCTTTATCTGTCTCTCCCTGAACGTACTCCATCCCATGTCACCTCTCAAAGCTTCTACAGCTGCATACCTTGGTGCATTCAGTGCCATTCTTGCTACTCTATGCTGCCCTACTTCCAACAATATATATCTCTCAAGTCAGGCCTATGTATCGACAGGTCCTGTGAGGGGGAAAAAGAAATGCAAAACACACAGAAAATTTTTTTTAAAGATGCATACTCTAATTACACGCCCTAGTTCCTAGATCTCGCATACCACATTTTCTCCAGAAACTCTTTCATGGTTTCACCGCGTCAATCATCTTTCACTAGTCTCCCCACACAGTCCCAGCAACAACAGCATCCATTCCCTTCCAGTTCTTTCAATCACTTCATTAATTTCACGTCCCATTTCTGTTAGAATCACACGCATCAATTCCATTCTGTCACGGTCATACTTCTTATATTCCAGTATCACTAGGGTTGTCACCTCCATCTCAAAAAAATACGGAACACAGTAGGTAAAGTTGGAACAGTGATGGAGAGTGGATAGAGCCCATCTATCAGCGGGGCTTGAAGATAAGTTGTTTCATAAGTAGCCTACCTTGTATTAGGGGGAATTCAAGGTTATCTGGACTAAATGTGAGGATATATTTCAAAACACATTTATCAGTTGAGTTGTCAGTAATATATTATTGAAGTTACATGTCTATAATTTCTAAATAACGTGACACTGAAAAATTATTTCCTTTAAAAAGAAATAATAATAATTTGGAGAAAACAGTACTTGGAATACTGATATATAATTTTTCCATGTCTACTTTGTGTTGCTTCTTGCTGCAGCAAGAAGCTTTTTATCTTTCCCAATGTTTGAAAAATTCAGCACAGCTCTGTTCAAAATTCAGAGCAGCAATCTGTTGACATTTAATGAGTTCAACGGAGCACCTGTTTCTAGTGTCACTCCACTTAGTCTGCATGATTGACAATATTCTTTCCACGTATCCAGTTGAGGATGGTACACTCAATATATAAGAGACGACAGACAGCATGTTGGGGAGGTCACGGGTCTGGAAGACAGGCATCCACTTGGCAGGTGAGTCCTTAAACTTGCAGTCCTCTTCTTTCCTCAGTCTTCCCACAGTTACATTAATGGTTGTCAACTCATCATACAACTCATCCATGTTTGTGTTGAGCCTCCTCATCATATTGAGTTTCTCTACTACTTCCTGTAGCCTACATTAGAAAAACCCAATCTCCGTTTTTAGTGATTTTGAATTCATGATTTCATTTGCTTGACTATTCATACAGCCAAATACAAAACAAATGGCGTTCCGTATTGGTTCAAAACGGAACGCAACATTTCGATCTTCAATACGGAACAATTCCGTATTTTAAGGGACAGGTGGTCACCCTACCCGATACCAATATATCCAATACCAATATATATCCGATACCAATACATCCGATACCAATATATATTCGATACCAATACATCCGATACCAATATATATCCGATACCAATATATATCCGATACCAATACATCCGATACCAATATATATCCGATACCATACTCGATACCAATATATATCCGATACCAATATATCTGATACCAATATCCGATACCAATATATCCGATACCAATATATATCCGATACCAATATATATCCGATACCAATATATATCCGATACCAATACATCCAGGTCAAATTCCTTCCAAACTAGTCAAGGAATTTGCATACGGACTGAGCCAACCGCTTGAAATAATATATCCACTCTTATTTTCACCTTCACTTTTCTATCCCCCTCAACAACAACAACAACAACAACAACATTCAACGGAATGACTGAAATTGTTTGTTGCTGATCAGTGCCACAATGTCAGGGGCGGTAGTAGAGAGCAAACATATTTCTTTTCAACAGCCATCGAACTTGTGTATGAAATAAAAGAGCAGTGTGTTCAGCGCCCATATCCTTGCAGAGTTCTTGGAAGAGACGAGTGTTGAGGGCTGATCCTTTCACGTAGTTCACGATGTTTATGATGACAACCAAGTCTGCATGAAGGTTCTTCGGAAGTGTCTTTGAAGCGAGTCTCTCTGTGGATCATTCAGTGCGTTCTTCTCACACTAGGCTGTTTCTGCCTGACGAGAGCAACAAATCCTGCAAATCGTGCAAACCCCTTCCAGTTTGGTCCAAATCAGCCCCGTCTCTTCGAAGAAATCTGTTACAACTTTTATCACATCAGCCGCCTTCGTTGTCGTCTCTAACGGCCGACAAAACAGGAACTCTTGCTCGATCCCTTTGCCAGTAATGTAGCGACAGAAAACGAGTAGTTGTGAAATGTTGGTTACATCTGTGGACTCGTCAAGCTGAAGGGAAAAGAATGGCGACAATATTATTTCTGATACACATTTTCCTTGGTTTTCAGACATTTCGGCAATTCTGTTGTTGATAGTGTTGTTAGATAGGCATATCTGCTTCATCTTCTTTGATGCCTCCTCTCCACCGTTTTGTCCGGATTCCGATAAGGATATAGAATTAAAGCATTTTAGTGTGTGGACGATTATGACAAAAAAATTATTCTTTTGACATTGATGTTGATCAAGACGACATCGAAAACTGCATGGACCAGCTGCCAGTCTTGACCTATCTAGCTGGTTACTGTATATAAGATTGAAAATCCTGTAAAGATTACATTAAGGATATGGAAAAAGGGCATTAAGACCAAAGAAACTGCCTTGTGATTATTTACGGTATATTTTAATTCTTATGTTATAGGCTCATAGGGACTAAACTTACATATTTACACACAAACAGAGGAGGATGGAGGTAGGATATATTCATTACATATTGTAGTTGAGATGTTATGGACGGAGGGTGGAGGTAGGATATTTTCATTACATATTGTAGTTGAGATGTTATGGACGGAGGGTGGAGGTAGGATATTTTCACTACATATTGTAGTTGAGATGTTATGGACGCATAGAGACAACACTTGATAATTTCAGCACGCACAGAAGAGGCAAAAGACAGCAGTGGTTGGAGTTCACAAACACTTTTGCACCCACAGGTTGGATTTACAGGATGTGTGTGTTTGTGGTGGGATGAACCTTCTACAGTTCCGCCGTCTCGCCCTTGTCACACACCCGGACAAGAACCCCGAGGACGTCAAGGCGGCCACTGTAAGGTTTCAGCTGCTCCAACGAGCTGTGGACACTCTGTCGAATCCCGAAAAGCGGGCGAGGTACGACGCCAAGCACGGGAGGCACCAACACCAGCCCCGGCAGGCCAAGCCTTCCTCCTCTTCCTCCTCCTCCTCACAGTATTTTTAAATTTAACTATTCGTTCAAGAAAAATTGTTATCGGACTTGTTTATAGACCTCCAGCCCAAAGCGCTAACACCGATAAAGATTTATACGACCAGATAACTGAGATAAGCGATTCAAGCGAAAGTGTCATATTCGGAGATTTTAACTTACCCGTAAATTCATGGGGAAATCCAATATCGTCCCACTCTGGTCAAAATTTATACGATAATTTACTAGAAAGCGCTCTAAGTCAACATGTTAACGAACCAACGAGAGGTGATAATATATGAGACCTTGTATTCTCAACAAACGAAACGCTAATAAGTAACGTCATTGTTGGCCCAGAATTCAGCACGAGCGATCATAAAATTGTTAAGTTTGACATAAATCTCAAGATTTACGATGAAAACATTAGTGAAGAATTAGTTTACGTGTACAGTAAAGGTAATTACGAAAGACTTAAAAATATTCTCTCAGAAACAGACTGGAGCCAATTATCATGTGAAACCGACGTAAACGATTCATGGAATAAATTCACTCACATCTTAAACAATGCGGTAAAATCGTGTATTCCAGTCTGTAAAAGACGTTCAGGTAATAATATTAAACCAAAATGGTGGAATAATCGAATAAAAACAGGCCTGTCTAACAAAAAACGTGCATACCGTAAATACCAACGAACTCAACTCGAAAGTAATAAGATATTATTTCAAAGACTTCGCCGCGAAACTAATAAACTTATTAGACAAAGTAAAAAAAATTGTGAAGCGCTTATTGTCAGTAAAATTAAATCGAACCCGAAAGAATTCTACAGTTACGTTCGCCGTAAAAAAGTCCAAACTAGTAACATCGGTCCACTTCGCCTAGACAATGGGGAACACGTTAACAACGAGGTCGATATGGCCGAAACATTAAATGAATATTTTGCCTCAGTTTTTACAAGTGAAGACACAAATGGTTTCATAGAGACGTCGCAAGTCACAGACAATAGCATCCTTTTAAATAATTGCGAGATTACAGAGGATATCGTAATAAAAGTACTTGATAATATTAAAGTAAACAAAACTCCTGGGCCTGACCGCATAGCGCCACGTGTATTAAAAGAAACCAAAAATCAAATATGTAAACCCCTCTCGATAATTTTTAATAAATCACTAAACTCCGGTAAAGTACCTCGAGACTGGAAACTTGCAAATGTTACCCCCATTCAAAAGAAGGGAAACAAGTCTCTTCCATGTAATTATAGACCGATCAGCCTCACCTCAGTAGTCAGTAAATTAATGGAAACCATATTGCGTAACAAACTAGTAAGCTTCTTGGAAGAGAACAGTCTCATTAAAAACTCCCAACATGGCTTCCGTAATAAACGTTCATGCCTCACTAACCTACTAGACTTCTACAACGACGTATTTAACATATTCGACGAATCCAAAGCGGTAGACGTCATTTATCTGGACTTTCAAAAAGCGTTTGACAAAGTTCCCCATAAGCACCTTCTAAGTAAATTAATTTCGCACGGCATTACTGGTAAAATTCACTCGTGGCTCGAAGACTGGCTCTACGAGAGAAAACAACGCGTCGTTATTAACGGTAAAGCATCAAACTGGCGAAACGTTCTAAGTGGAGTGCCGCAAGGTTCAGTGCTCGGCCCCGTTCTTTTTGTAATCTACGTAAACGACATCGATGAAGGCCTCACCTGTAAGATATCCAAATTTGCTGACGACACGAAAATAACTGGAAGAGTTACTACTACTGCCGAAAAAGCGCTACTACAGTCCGACCTCGATCGCTTAGTAAATTGGTCAAAGAAGTGGCAGATGACGTATAACTTAAATAAGTGTAAAGTTTTGCATATTGGGAGTAACAATAATCGCACTAACTATTCAATGAACGGTACCGAACTTCTTAAAGTTAATGAAGAAAAAGACCTGGGTGTAACTATTAGTAGCGACCTCAAACCAGGCAAACACTGCTCAGAAGCCGTTAAAACCGCTAACAAATTAATTGGTTTCATTGGCAGAACCTTCGAGTTTAAATCTGATAAAGTCGTCCTGACACTGTTCAATTCCCTCGTACGTCCGCATCTCGAATATTGCGTTCAGTTTTGGTCACCTTACTATAGAAAAGACATTGTAAAGCTGGAGAGAGTCCAAAGACGAGCCACAAAAATGATTCCGCGACTGCGCAATAAGCCATACGAGGAACGACTGAAGGAGCTCAATCTGTTCAGTTTAGAGAAACGTAGATTACGGGGAGACCTAATAGAAGTTTTCAAAATGATTCGTGGTTTCGATAACGTCAATATAAGCGATTACGTAATTGTTGATCGGGAAAGAATCACAAGAAACAATGGATTCAAAATAATCGGTAAAGCCTTCAGATCGGAAGAATCTAAACACTTTTTCTTCAATAGAATAGTTAATGTATGGAACTCTCTCCCAGCACAGGTAGTCAACAGTAATACGATTGAAACTTTTAAAGCTAAACTCGATAAGTACTTGACGACAAAACCTAACCTAACTTATTACCCGCTTCGTTAATGATGAATTTTATTTATTTATTTATATATAAATAGTGATAGATAGCCTTTTTCTTTCTTTTTCACACTATACCATCAAATTTCCTGCGCAGTTTTTATTACTACTTCTGCGCAGGTGTTTCTTTAACCACTTTTTTTCCTGCCGGCGTTTGCCGGAGGGAGAGGTGGGTGGGGAGGAGCCTTCCACTTTACTATCCTTTACCTCAGACTTGTAGAGAATATAGAAGTAGAGTAGCTACACAGGCAACCTTGTAAGGCCCACCATGGCTGTTGTTGCCTGTTATTCCTTTGTATTCCTTTGTATTCCTGACACTCTTCTTCTTCCTCCTCTTCATACTCTTCTTCTTCTTCTTCTTCTTCTTCTTCTAACTCCTCCCACAAATTTTCCTTCTCTTCCTCTCCTATACTTTCAAAAACCTACACTTTCAAATACAAAACTACAGGAGCAGAGGAGGTGTCGGCCAAGGACAGAAGCAGCAGGAGCAGCGGAACTGAACATGCCGCCAAGACGGACCGGGAACTGTGGCAAGCCGAGGTGAGGCGCCGGGCGGAAATTTCCTATTACCAAAATACGCGTGCGTATCTATCTATTTCTCTTTCTATACGCCACATAGATAGAGAAATAGATAGATAAATAAAAAAAATTAAAAAAACTGTTTACGACTTGCGGAGCTGGTAGGTAGGTAGGTAGGTAGGTAGTTAGTTAGTTGTTAAATAGATAGGTAGGTAGTTAGTTAGTTGTTAAATAGGTAGGTAGGTAGTTAGATAGTTAGGTGGTTAGGTGGTTAGGTAGATAGTTATTAAGTAGGGATGTATGTATGTATGTATGTATGTGTGTGTTATAAGTTTAAAGATCTATTATGTATGTAATTATAAGGTATGCATTTATTATGTATGTAATTATTATGTATTATGTATGAATTTATGATGTATATATGCATTAAGTATGTATTTATTGTGTATGTATTAATAAAAAAACCTTATATAAATGTATATATTATGTATGTATCAATTATGTATGTATTGATAAAGAATATATTTCTATATATGTATGTATTATGTATGTATGTATGTATTTATTATATATGCATTTATTATGTGTGTGTGTATGAGTGCGTGTATGTGTATATACGCGAGTGTGTGTGTGTGTGTGTGTGTGTGTGTGTGTGTGTGTGTGTGTGTGTGTGTGTGTGTGTGTGTGTGTTTGTGGTGGTGGTGTGTAGGTGTGTTTGAGTGTTGGTGTGTGGGTGTGTTTGAGTGTTGGTGGTGGTGTGTGTTTGTGTTGGCAGTGTGTTTGTGTGTTGGTGGTGGTGTGTGGCTGTGTGTGTTTGTGTTGGTAGTGTGTTTGTGTGTTGGTGGTGGTGTGTGGCTGTGTGTGTTTGTGTTGGTGGTGTGTGGGTGTCTTTGTGTGTTTGTGGTGTGTGGGTGTCCTTGTGTATTGGGTATTTGAGGAATGTATGTGTGTGTGCACATGTGTGTGTATTGCGTGGAGTGAGTGTATTTGTGTATCTGTGTGTGTATGTGTGTTGGGGAAGCGATTGTGAGTGTGTGTATGTGTGTAGAAGGAAGGAGTGTTTGTGTTGATGGTGGTGCCTGGGTGTGTTTTTGTAGTATTGATAACTAGGGTGTGTTTTGGGGTATTGATAATTGGGGGGTGTTTTTGGGGTATTGATAAGTCGGGTGTGTTTTGGGGTATTGATAAGTGGGGTGTGTTTTGGGGTATTGATAAGTGGGGTGTGTTTTGGGTTATTGATAAGTGGGGTGTGTTTTGGGGTATTGATAAGTGGGGTGTGTTTTGGGGTATTGATAAGTGGGGTGTGTTTTGGGGTATTGATAAGTGGGGTGTGTTTTGGGGTATTGATAAGTGGGGTGTGTTTTGGGGTATTGATAAGTGGGGTGTATTTTGGGGTATTGATAAGTGGGGTGTGTTTTGGGTTATTGATAATTGGGGTGTGTGTGTTGGTCTGCGTGTGTTGGAAAGAATAAGTGTTGACGTGTGTGTTTTGAAGCGAATGGGTGTTAGGGGATTGAGTGTGGGAGTGTGCGTTAGGGGGAGTGACTGTTGATTTGTGTGTAGGTAAGAGTGCGTGTTGGTGTATGTTTTCGGGGAATAAATTTGGGTGTAGGTTTTGGGAGATGATGGTGTTTGTGTGCGTTAGGGGAGAGAGTGTGGGTGTGTTGAGGGAGTGCGTGTTACTCTGTGTGTTCGGGGAGTGAGTATGGGTGTATGTGTTGGGGGAATGTTGGGGGAGTGGATGTGTGTGTTGGGGGAGTCTAAGCGGGTGTGTTGGGGGAAGGAGTATGGATGTGTGTGTTGGGGGAGTAAGTGTGGATGTGTGTGTTGGGGGAGTGAGTGTGTGTGTATTTGTTGGGGAGAAGTAAGTGTATTTGTGTTGTGGATTAATATGGAGGGATGAGTGTGTTGGTTGCATAGGTTTGTGTTGGTGATAATGAGTTTGGGTGTGTGTTTTGAGAATGTGAATATGGATGTGTTGGGAGGATGAGTGTGTGTGTGTGTGTGTGTGTGTGTGTGTGTGTGTGTGTGTGTGTGTGTGTGTGTGTGTGTGTGTGTGTGTGTGTGTGTGTGTGTGTGTGTGTGTGTATGTGTGTGTGTGTGTGTGTGTGTGTGTGTGTGTGTGAATATGGATGAATGTGGGTGAGTGTAAGTGTGATGAGTAAGTATGGATGCGTGTGCTGGGTGAGTGAGTGTGTTCGGGGAGTGTATGCGAGTTTGTAAGGAAAGTGAGCGTGGGTGTGTGTGTGTTGAGGGAGTGAGAGTGGATGTGTGTGTGTCGGGGGAGTGTAAGCGGGTGTGTTTGGGGATTGAGTGTAGGTGTGTTTTGGGGGAGTGAGTGTGAATGTGTGTGTCGGGAGAGTGTTAGCAGGTGTGTTGGGGAAAGTAAGTTTGTGTTTGTACTGTGGATTAGTATGGAGGAATGACTGTGTTGATGCATATGTTGCGGTGTGAGTGTGAATGTTTGTGTTGGGGATGTGAATATGGATGTGTTGGGAGGATGAGTGAGGTTGTGTGTAAGTGTTGTGAGAGTGAATGTGTGTGTGTGTGTGTGTGTGTGTGTGTGTGTGTGTGTGTGTGTGTGTGTGTGTGTGTGTGTGTGTGTGTGTGTGTGTGTGTGTGTGTGTGTGTGTGTCTGTGGGTGTGTGTGTGTAGGGCTGCGTGGCTGCAGGGCCTCAGGGGTGCGGGGCAGCGTGGCCTCGCGGCTGCGGGGTCGCGGAGCGCTGGGGCTGCGGAGCTGCAGTTCAGCGGGGCTGCAGGGCTGCGGGGCTGTGGCGCTGCGGGGTTGCGAGGCTGCCGGGCTGTGGGGCTGCGGAGCTGCAGGGCTGCGGGGCTGCGGGGCAACGGGGCTGCGGGGCCTCGGGGCTGCGAGGCCGCGGGGCAGCGCGGCTGCGGGGCTGCAGGGCGGCGGGACTGCAAGGCTGCTGGGCTGCAGGGCTGTGGGCTGCGGGGCTGCAAGGCCTCGCGGCTGAAAGGTCGCGGGGCACCAGGGCTGCGGAGCTGCAGTTCAGCGGGCTGCAGGACTGCGGGGCTGCAGGTCTGTGGGACTGTGGGGCTGCGAGACCGCGGGGTGCGGGGATGCAGGGCTGCTGGGCTGCGGAGCTGAGGGGCCTCGTGGCTGGGAGGTCATGGGGCACCGGGGCTGCGGAGCTGCAGTTCAGCGAGGCTACGGGGCTGCAGGGCTGCGGGGCTGCGGGCTTCGTGGTTGCGGGGCCTCGGGGCAGCGGTGCTGTGGGGATGCAGGGCTGCGGGGCCTTACGGCTGCAGGGCCGCGGGCTGTGGGACCTTGTGGCTGCATTGCCGCGGGGCAGCGGAGCAACGGGGCTGCTGGGTTGCAGGGCTGTAGGGCTGCTGGGCTGTGGGGATGGAGGGCAGCAGGGCTGCGGGGCTGCGGGGCCTCGCGGCTGCGGGGCCGCGGGGCTGTAAGACTGTGGGGACTGCAAGACTGCTGGGCAGCAGGGCTGTGGGGCTGCGGGGCCTCGGGGCTGCGAGGTCGCGGGGCACCGGGGCTGCGGAGCTGCAGTTCAGCGGGCTGCAGGACTACGGGGCTGCGGGGCTTTGGGTTTGCGAGACTGCGGGGCTGCAAGGCTGCGGGGCTGCGGGGCTGCAGGGCTGCAGGGCTGCTGAGCTGCGGGGCCTCAGGGGAGCAGGGCTGCGGGGCCTCGCGGCTTCGGGTCCTTTGGGTAGCGGGGCTGCGGGGTTGCAGGGCTGTGGGGCTGCAGAGATGCGGGGCTGCGGGGCTGCAGAGCCTCGCGGCTGCGAGGTCGCGGGGCACCGAGGCTGCGGAGCTGCAGTTCAGCGCGGCTGCGGGGTTGCGGGGCAGCGGGGCTGTGGCGCTACTGGGCTGCGGGGCTGTGGAGCTGCTGGGCTGCAGGGCTGCGGGACCTTGCGACTGCGGGACAGCGGGGCCTTGCGGCTGCGGGGCTGCGGGGCCTTGCGACTGCGGGGCTGCGGGGCAGCGAGGCTGCGTGGCTGCAGGGTTGCTGGGCTGCGGGGCTGCAGGGCTGCTGGGCTGCAGGGCTGCAGGGCTGCTGGGCTGCTGGGCTGCTGGGCTGCAGGGCTGCTGGGCTGCAGGGCTGCTGGGCTGCAGGGCTGCTGGGCTGCAGGGCTGTGGGCTGCTGGGCTGGGGGGCTTAGAGGCTGCGGGGCTGCGGGGCCTCGTGGCTGCGAGGCCTCGGGGCACGGGGTTGCGGGGCTGCATGGCTGTAGGGCTGCAGGGCTGCGGGGCTTCGGGGCTGCGGAGCCTCGTGGCTGCGGGGCTTCGGGGCACGGAGTGGCAGGGCTGCAGGGCTGTGGGGCTGCAGGGCTGCGCGGCTGCGGGGCCCCAGGGCAGCAGGGCTGTGGGGGTGCGGGGCTGTAGGGCTGCTGGGCTGCGGGGCCTCGCGATTGTGAGGCCACGGGGCAGCTGGGCTGCTGGGCTGCAGGGCTGTGGGCTTCAGGGATGCGGGGCTGCGGGGCTGCGGGGCTGCAGGGTTGTGGGGCTGCGGGGCTTCAGGGATGCGGGGATGCGGGGCTGCAGGGTTTCGGGGCCTTGCGGCTGTGGGGCCTCGGGGCAGCGGGGCTGCGGGGCTGCGGGGCTGCGGGGCTGTTGGGCTGCGGGGCTGTTGGGCTTCAGAGCAGCGGGGCTGCGGGGCTGCTGGGCCTCGCGGCTGCGTGACCTCGGGGCAGCGGGGCTGCGAGGCCTTGCTGGTGCAAGGCCGTGAGGCACCGGGGCTGCGGAGCTGCAGTTCAGCGGGGCTGCGGGGTTGCGGGACCTCGGGGCTGTGGGGCTGCAGTTCAGCGGGGCTGTGGGGTTGCGGGACCTCGGGGCAGTCGAGCTGGGGGGCTGCAGTTCAGCGGGGCTGTAGGGCTGTGGGGCTGCAGGGATTTGGGTCTGCGGGGATGTGGGGCTGCAGGACTGCGGGGCATTGGGTCTGCGGGGCTGCGGGGCCTCTGGGCAGCGTGGCCTGACTCAAGGCGTTACACCCTGCTCGTCTCAGGCAGGAGACGCTAGCGCTGGTGGCCGCCCTCTTATTATACACGCACGGTTCGGTTGGAGAAAAGGGCATTGCCGGTGCAGCTTTTGTGTGCGAACCACTTATAGTAGCACACAGGCTTCCGCCGTACACCACCGCATTCCAGGCAGAGCTGACTGCACTGTTTCTTGCACTCCGACAGTGAAGGGTACGTCGGAGACATATATATTTTCACCAACTTCCTCGCCTCACTGCACGTCCTCCATCACGACTCTTCGAAAGACAACATCCAGCTGTTGTCTGCCATCCACCAACAACTGGCTCTTCTCTACTGGAGCGGCACTGCAGTCACCTGTCATTGGGTCCCGGGGCATGCTGGTGTCTCGGGGAATGAGAGGGCCGACACTGCAGCTCGATTCGCTAGTGCGGGGCCACGAGTCACTTTTACCATCCTCCATAAAGACAGCAGTCAACAGGGCGGCGATGAAGGAAGACCACGCGCAGCCTATTCGACACCGCGGTGGAGGAAGGGTCCCGGTCGACATCCTGGTACGCCGCCGCAACTCGACGAGAACCACTCCTCCTTCCGCACCGCCTGACTCCTGGTGTTGCCACACGCGTCATTCGCCTACGTCTTGGGCACCTGTGTTCAACGCAGATACGCCAGACAGAACCAGAGCCCTGCCCACACTGCTTTGTGGAGGAGGAGGACCCTCTTCACCACTACCTGCTCCGCTGTCCAGCGACACACGTCCTCCTCCCCCGTGTGGCCTGGACTCAAGGGACTGAGTCCGATCAGGTGGCCCGTGTTGTCGCCGCAACCACACTGTCTACACTAATAAAAGTGTGCACAATGTACCCGCCGCCGCGTTGACTCAAAATTCCCAACGCACAACATTGACGGGCTTTAAATAGCCCGTGTGTCCCCTAAATGGGGACACAATAGACAACCAACCAACCAACGAGACCCCAATGAAACCACATTTTTTTTTCTTTCTTCAAACTTTATATTTCTTCACTGAGATCTTCACCACTGCCACCACTGTAATGCCTCGTATTTTAAACCCTCAGAAAGTTATCTACATGGGTAGCCGTAAGAGAGCTGCAGTCAGCGATCGAGCCCCTTATGGTGGTCTACTACTAGGGTGGTTCACCAATTACCACTCCTCTACACTATCATCCCAAACATGAACGAAGGCCAGGCAGGCTAGTTGAACAATCAGTCCCCACTCCTGTCTCTCTGAGCCTGAGCAGTGTGACTACCAAGCCGAGGCAGTAAGGTCGGGTTGGGTACTCGGCAGACTTCCCAAGTCCTCCACCCTGTTGACGTCAGCAGCATACCACTTATCTACACCTCGCCGTTCTGCCAATTATGAAGGCATTCAGCCCAGCTTGTATCCCCACATCCTCGTGCTTGGTTGTAACTGTGTTTGTCAGTAAACGTGGATTGCATGTACTACGTTTGTCTGCCTTGCCTCCTATGCATACGCTACATTGGTGACCTCAGAATGACCAAAATGGCAGACAAAGTTCAATTACCTCCCTTTATCATCGAGGTGGAATGATGGTTAGGCCATTCTGGTTGGAGCCAACCTCACACAGCAACGGACGTCTTCTACTAGGTAAAAGACGCTGCATTCGATCCCACAAAACAGGGACTCCACTGGAAATGAATCCTTGTAAGAGTTAGCATACTTGACTGCAGCTTATGTTTGAAATTATATGGAGGCAGCATACCTGTTTTATGTGAATGGATGCACTAACTCTTGCTGAATAAAGTCAATTAATCAATCAATCAATCGATCTTCCGTCGGAGGAATCATTTGACCATCTGAAGAATGCTCTGATTCAACGGTTCAAGAAGCCCGATCACCTTTACTTCAGCCAACTCCAGGACATGACGTTTCGTCTCCAGGAAGCACCAGCTGAGACTGCGACTGATAATAATTATAATGATAGAATAATAGAAGACATTCTGTCAAGAATCATCAAAAGGAAGACCGATTATTGTGGAAGTTAAAGTAAAAATAACGTATCCCAGGGGCCTCGTTTTGTCTTGAAAAGTAGGGTAGGGAGACAATGGGCATCATACAGTACGGTGAGCATTGTAGCGGCGTGCATGCAGGGATGGAGCCCAATGCTCGCTGATGGAGCATTTGAATATGAAGATAAATGTATACAAGATGCAAGCACAGCATTTTAATGTATACAATTCTACTGAGAAGATTGTTTTTCAATCCTTGTTTATTGAAAATCAAGCAGGAAGGCATTGTATGGAAAAATTATATGATATGAAATTGAGTAATGAAACAAATAAATGCACATCACAATAACGTAACAAAATTGATTGATTGGGATAGCTGGTCAGATATTGTCAATAATACTAATGAAAAATTGGGAAGACAAACGATACTCTGTCCCCACCACTCCAAAAAGGGGGTGACATGTCCCTCTGTCCCCCACCCAAACGAGGCTGAAGTATAGTAACAAGCAAACAGTATGACGTGGACAGTAGAGGACATAAAACAGTTGAGTTAGTCTTCAATTCTTGGTTTTCTATGATAGCTGCTGTTTTTTGTGAATAGATTGATGTCGAGAAAAATGTAGGGGAAGCTATGCGAGCGACGTCCCAGACATCACTTGCAAAGCTTCGCATTCGGTATGAATGGCCTCAGTGAAAACAAAACAACATAAGCGATTGAAAGTCACGTGGCGTTACATCGACAGCGTAGCGAGCGCCGCCGCTGTGGAACGACCTTTAAAGAGAGAAAAGGTAACACAGCAGACCATCCTACCACATCTCTACCACCTTCCACAGCACAAACACAGATATTAGAAGGGAAACAACAGTAACAGTACACACACACACACACACACACACACACACACACACACACACACACACACACACACACACACACACACACACACACACACACACACACACACACACACACACACACACACACACACACACACACACACACAGAAGAGATAGAAGAAATAATGAAGGAATTGGATGAAAGAAAAGCAATAGGACCAGATGGAGTATCAGGATACATCTTAAAGGAGTGTAGACAAGAAATGGCTGAACCAATTCATGATATAATTGAGTGTTCTATTAAAACATGAAAAGTCTCTAAAGAATGGAAAAGAGCTGATATAATGCCTATTTACAAGAATAGAAACAAAGAACAACTACTTAATTATAGACCAGTGTCATTGACCAGCATAGTGTGCAAGATATGTGAGAAGGTCTTCAAGAAACAATGGACTGAATACTTAGAAAGAGAAGGAATAATAACAGATAGACAATTTGGACTCAGAGCAGGAAGATTATGTGTCACAAACTTATTAAGTTTTTATTCAAGAGTAATAGATATAACACAAGAAAGAGATGGATGGGCGGATTGCATATATTTTGACTTAAAAAATGCATTTGATAAGGTTCTACACATGAGATTACTATGGAAGTTGGAACACATTGGAGGATTGAAAGGAACATTAAAGAACTGGATGGAAGACTACCTGAAAGGAAGGGAAATGAGAACAGTAGTAAAGGATGAAAAATCAGAATGGAGAGAAGTGAAAAGTGGAGTAACACAGGGATCAGTTTTGGCACCAATAATGTTTTTTAGTATACATGAATTATTTGACAGAAGGAGTAAGCAGTTACATAAATCTGTTTGCAGATGATGTAAAATTACTAAGAAAGATAAGAAACCACAAGGATTGTGAGAAGCTACAGAATGATATAAACAAGATATATGAATGGAGCAAGACATGGGTAATATAATTTAATGCAAAAAAAATGTCATGTATTGGAAATGGGAAAAAGTGCAATGATACTCTCATGGACGTATAAGTTAGGGGAAAATATTATATCAATAGTAAAAGAAGAGAAAGATTTGGGAGTGGTAATACAGGACAACTTATCATCAGAGAAACATACAAATAGAATATTTGGTGACACTTTCAGGATGCTAAGGAATATACGGATGGCTTTTCATTTCCTAGATAAAGATATGATGAGAAAAATTATAACTACAATGATCAGACCAAAACTGGAAAATGCAGAAGTAATATGGTCCCTGCACAAGAAAAAAGCATGTGTTAAGATTAGAAAGAATACAGAGAATTGCAACTAAGTTGGTGCCAGAATTGGAAGACCTAACATATGAGGAAAGATTAAAAGAAATGCATTTAACAACACTAAAAAGAAAGAAGAGAAAGAGGTGACTTAATCACAATATATAAATTGATGAATAACCTTGAGGAAACAGATAGAAAAGACTTAATATTGAGAGAGAAAAAGAAGAGGATAGAAATTTGAGGGGACCCAAGAAAAATTGGCAAAATAATTTGCTTGAACGATAAAAAAAAAGTAGTTTTCCTCAAAGAAGTATAGATACTTCGAATGGACTGAAGGAAGAGGTGATAATGGCATAAAAATGGACATCAACTGAAAGAAAAACTGTATAACTATAGATACGAAAACAGGACCACACGAGTGTAGCTCAGCCCCTGTATACCACACACACACACACACACACACACACACACACACACACACACACACACACACACACACACACACACACACACACACACACACACACACACACACACACACACACAGTTCTTTCTTTCCACCTTCTTACGACTTGAACACGTGTACGCGAGGAGTATCAAGTCACCTCCAAAACCTTTCTGGATATTTTGATATTTTATACGAATGGCAATTAGAAACACTTTATCATTCATTACCAATTTGCATTCAACCTTCTACATCCCTTGGCCAGCCTCCGATAATTATAAAAACAGATAAATGAATAAATAGATATACTAATTAATTAAAAATAGTGACTAGTGAGGCAGACTAATGAGGCAGCAGTGAACGTATTGTCCTGTCTGCTAAAAAAGTACAATCTATAGTTAATTAACCTGTCACACTCGCTTCCACTTACTGTATTTCAAGTTTTCCCTCAATCTCTTTACAATCTCTTTACAATCTCTTTACAAAACCTGACAATAGACAAATTATCAGCTATTCAGGACTTTACATTACTACTACTACTACTCGTTACTTTTAATACACGTTTAGTGGAACTTTACTCTAAAAAAACGAAAACGATAAAATAGAATAAGAAAGACTAAGACGCGAAACAAAAAAGATGATCAAAGTTAAAGAGATCTGGATATATACATTGCAAATCAAATAAAGTCCAACCCCCCAAAAAATTTACACCTACGTGCGTAATAAAAAAGTTATCACAACAAATATTAACCCACTCCACCTAGAAAACGGTAAGGTAACACATACAGAATCAGAAATGGCGAAAGTACTAAATCATTACTTTGCATCCGTTTTCACCGTTGAAGACACCTTTGAAATCTAGAAAATAACCCCAGCTCAACCTAACTGAATTCCTTTAAGCGATTGTGACTTACTGAAGATGCTGTAACTAAGGCACTTGATAGGATTAAAGTAAATAAAACTCCTACTACTACTACTACTACTACTACTACTACTACTACTACTACTACTACTACTACTACTACCAGGGTAACCACCTGTCCCTTAAAATACGGAATCGTTCCGTATTAAAAATTGAAATGTTGCGTTCCGTTTTGAACCAATACGGAACGCCATTTGTTTTGTATTTGGCTGTATGAATAGTCAAGCAAATGAAATCATGAATTCAAAATCACTAAAAACAGAGATGGGTTTTTCTAATGTACAGGAAGTAGTAGAGAAACTCAATATGATGAGGAGGCTCAACACAAACATGGATGAGTTGTATGATGAGTTGACAACCATTAATGTAACTGTGGGAAGACTGAGGAAAGAAGAGGACTGCAAGTTTAAGGACTCACCTGCCAAGTGGATGCCTGTCTTCCAGACCCGTGACCTCCCCAACATGCTGTCTGTCGTCTCTTATATATTGAGTGTACCATCCTCAACTGGATACGTGGAAAGAATATTGTCAATCATGCAGACTAAGTGGAGTGACACTAGAAACAGGTGCTCCGTTGAACTCATTAAATGTCAACAGATTGCTGCTCTGAATTTTGAACAGAGCTGTGCTGAATTTTTCTGACTCACTTTAAACATTGGGAAAGATAAAAAAAAGCTTCTTGCCGCATTAAGGAGAAGCAACACATTTTATACATGGAAAAATATATAAGTAATGGCTAATATCCACGATAACATGATATTCCAGGTACTGTTTTCTCCAAATTATTTTTTTTTAAGGGAAATAATTTTTCAATGTCACGTTATTTATAAATAATCCAGCGACATATAACTTCAATAATATATTACTGACAACTCAACTGATAAGTGTGTTCTGAAATATATCCTCGCATTTAGTCCAGATAACCTTAAATTCTTCCTAATACAGGGTACTTATGAAACAACTTATCTTCAAGCCCCGCTGATAGATGGGCTCTATCCACTCTCCATCACTGTTCCAACTTTACCTACTGTGTTCCGTATTTGTTTGAGATGGAGGTGACAACCCTAACTACTGCTACTGTACTACTACTACTACTGTACTACTACTACTACTACTACTACTACTACTACTATAAAAAAAAATACTACTACTACTACTACTACTACTACTGCTGCTGCTGCTGCTGCTGCTGCTGCTACTACTACTACTACTACTACTACTACAACTGCTACGACTAATACTAATACTAATGCTGCTAAGAATTATGAGTCATCAACACAACTCAATGACCTGCAGTAGTTAATTGTCTGTCATGTTCATTATAAATTCCGCCCAAACATCGCCGTTGTGAGGCATGGAAAACAGAGATCATTATTGTCAACACACGATAATTAGGTAATTTTGTCTATAATTACCTTGAGTGTCAATATTAGGACATTCATAACACGGTCATAATGCTAAGAGTGTCATTGCATCGACCAATCAGCGAGGGCGAAGGAATATCTGCTGGCCAATCATCTGCCTTTATCCCAGTACAGTTGCCATATTCAATACTCTGTCGCAGAATATCGCTAATTGTGTTATGCTGTGACTTATTTCCTTTCCTATGTTTATGAGTTGCGGCGCTTCGATTTTTTCAACTCTTCTATCGAAATTAAGATCATTGATACATATGAAGGATATTTTATTTATCGAATAATTGTTGTTTTGCTCTATGAATTACATGTAACATCATTTTGCGTGGTCATGTGGCCTTGTTTGGTGTCATATGATCAGCCTCGCCTATGTAAGATGAATATGAAAAGGAACAGAGGGAGGATTAAGTGGAGAAGTTGTGAATTATGTTGTTTTAATGGAGATCTTTGCAGCTAACTTAGGAGCGGGAATGTGCATCAACCTCCACACTGACTCGCGGCAACTCAACGCCTCGCCTCCTAAGCCCTTAAGAATCAGTCTATGAAATGCCGCGGGAGGGCTGGTTGTATCGACCTTAACTCCCCGATTATTACGTTACAAGTGACAATTTCTTCGAGTACACGACTTAAACGACAGTGAACGAAAAGCGTACACAACGAACTAGTGCGGAGGAAGGATTAGAGTTCCTACGACCCTCTCCTGCCTTGAATATGACGTGATTTAGAGGCAGATTGTCTCTTGTCCTTGAGAATGGCGATACTTGAGAGGCGACCACGGCTGACCGCTGCTATTATTTTGCTATTTGCGTCGTTCCACCTGTGTTCCGCTGGGTGTCCTGTGCTGTGCAGCTGCCTCGGGGCCATCGTCGACTGCTCCAAGACGGGCATCAAGAAAGTTCCTCAGGATTTGCCAGAATGGGTCGAAGAATTGTGAGTACCATTAAGTTTTGTTGACGAGAGGGGAGTGTTGGGCGGCAAGGAGGCGGGTTTTGGGCTATTTTGTTTATCCTTGTGTGTGTGTGTGTGTGTGTGTGTGTGTGTGTGTGTGTGTGTGTGTGTGTGTGGAGAGAGAGAGAGAGAGAGAGAGAGAGAGAAAGAGAGAGAGAGAGAGAGAGAGAGAGAGAGAGAGAGAGAGAGAGAGAGAGAGAGAGAGAGAGAGAGAGAGAGAATCAATACATGTTTGGGCAGACGGAAGAGTGGGAATGTTGATAATGGTAATAATGAAAATGATAATAATAAGAATTGTAATGATATTTTTGCATAGTTTTGACAATTCGATTTTTATTTTTCATTTTGATTTTATTATGCATCTTCATTTTGTTGGTGTAGTGGTTAGTTCGTTAGGCTCACTGTCGTGATGTCCTGGGTTCGTGTTCAGGGTCAGGTGAAGACAATACTTGGGTTTGTCTTCAACACCCACTCACCTACCAGTAAATAGGTTAGATTAGATTAGGTTAGGTATAGGAGTTTGTGACATTGCAATAGAAGGCTGGGAATCCTATCCTCCAGTGTGTGTGTGTGTGTGTGTGTGTGTGTGTGTGTGTGTGTGTGTTTACCTAGTTGTATTTACCTAGTTGTAGTATACAGGGCTTGAGCTACACTCGTGTGGTCCTGTCTCTGTATCTATAGTTGTCCAGTTTTTCCTTCAGTTGATGTATATATTTACCATTATCATCTCTTCCTTCAGTCCATTCCAAGTATCTATACTTCTTTGGGGAAAACTGTACTTTTTTGTATTGTACAAGCAAATTCCTTTTTGCAATTTTGTTTGTCCTCAAATATCTATCTATCTTTTCTTTTCAATATTTGGTCTTTTTTGTTTTCTCCAGGTTGTTCATCAATGTATATTAAGTCACCTCTTTCTCTTCCTTCTTCAACTGTTGTTAGTTGCATTTTTATTTATCGTTCCTCATATGTTAGGTCTCAATTCTGTCATGAACTTAGTTGCAATTCTCTGTATTCTTTCTAATTTCAACACATGCTTTTTCTTGTGCGGGGACCATATTACTTCTGCATATTCCAGTTTTGGTCTATCATTGTATTTATAATTTTTATTATATTTTTTTAATATAGTTTGTATTTTTTAAAAAAGTGTTGAAGTGGTTTGAAATTACATAGGTATATATCTATATATTGTAGTTATTATTATTATTATTATTGTTGTTGTTTTTGTTTTTGTTTTTATTTTTATTATTATTACCACCACTTCCACCGCCTATGAATAACTTTTTGAATATGTCATTGTTAAACAAAAGTGTACAAATAAACTGAATTGAAAAAGATGAACTACTGCAGACCCAAACGAAATGATTAATAATAACAATAATGATATCAATAAAAAAAAAAAAATGTGAAGGCAGCAAATGTTTTTTTCCCTAAATCTGCCAATGAAAGTAAATTGAAAGAATACGAAACAACGATATATAATTATGGATTAATAAACTGATACATAAGAATATTAATAAAATATACCTAAACATATGCTTTAGGAAAATTAAACGAAATATACAAGAAAATTAACGAGTCATACATAACCAGGTGTGGTAACTGTGATTTGGGAAGGAAGGAACGAGGAAAAATAA
>JAPQNM010000037.1:7745844-7758344 GCA_029783475.1 Metacarcinus magister | reverse complement strand
CCCCCACACCCTACCTTCCCCTACGCCCTTGTTACGTAACCTTCTCGCCTTTCTTGCACGCCCTCTGCATCGTGGTACAGCGGCGACGTTGGGGGAAGGGGGGAGGTGGAGGAAGGGAGGTAGAAAGGCAAGAAGGGAGGAAGGAAGGAAGGAAGGAAGGAAGGAGGAGGGAGGGTGAAAACTAGTATTGGTTTTATTTGGTGTTATTTGTCATTATTATTGCTATTATTATTATTATTATTGTTATTTTTTTTTCTCGCAGTTATGTTTGTTAAAAAAAAAATAATAGAGAGGTAGGTATAGTATATATAGCCTAGCCTCTAAATAATGTTCAATAATAATAATAGTAATAATAATAATAATAATAATAATAATAATAATCATAATCTATCTATATACCAGACTGTTATTCCCCTTAAGAGGTAGCCAAGCCAAGGCACACCAAGGTTCATGAACACATTACTCTCCCCTCCCCCTCTGTGCCTTGTCTTTTCGTAGCAGAGTGTACAGAGGAGGGGCTTCCCAGACCTCTCACTCCGTCCCTGTTGTTCCCTTTACAAACCACAGGGATTACAGAGGTAGTATTCTTGTAGCTACCTCCCCCCCCAAAAAAAAAACTAAATGATACAGGATTAAGAGTTAAACCATCAATGTTATGTGTAAATTACTTGACAAATAGAAAGCCAGCTGTATGTTGTAAATAGGAAGACGTCAATGCTGAATACTATTGACACACACACACACACACACACACACACACACACACACACACACACACACACACACACACACACACACACACACACACATTGCTAGGTTCATTATTGTTTATTGTTTTTGGTATATATAAGTAAGAATGGTATTTCCAATGTCAGTAATAGTTTTCATTATGTTCCCTATGCAGATGACACCAATTTGAACTCCTACAGGATAATGATTTAAATAATTTACGTGCCCCGTGTTAAATATTGAACTAGATGTAAATACAGTAAATGGGTTGCAGCTGATAGTTTAAGAGTAAATAATACAAAACCGAATTGGGTCCTATTTCAAAATCGATCTTTAGTGTAAGTACAACATGGGTGTGTACTTAAACGTTTTGCATGTACTGTACACCATTTTTAGAACTCATTTATTATTGATGAAAACTTGAATTGAAAAAATCATATAGTCAAGTCTGATGAAAATCGAAAAAAAAAAAAAATCTATCTATCTATCTATCCAGTGAGTGAGTATATCGTATTAGGTTCTTTATTTTTTGTAATTATTGTACCTTGTCACCTTCCCTGCAGGTCATGATCACCTCTATATCAATAATTATCATGCATATCACATTAGTATTGCTTTGACTTACACACACACGCGGACGCAGGCACGTACACACACACACACACACACACACACACACACACACACACACACACACACACACACACACACACACACACGTACACACACGCCTGACCGCACATTGTACTTTCTGGTGCCCATATTAGGAAGGTAGTGTGCAGGTGTAAGAGGTAATGGGGGTGGAGGGGGGGGGAGCGTGGTGGAGGTGAGGGGAATAGTGACGGGATTTTAATGGTAATGGAACACATACTCTCTCTCTCTCTCTCTCTCTCTCTCTCTCTCTCTCTCTCTCTCTCTCTCTCTCTCTCTCTCTCTCTCTCTCTCGCTCTCTCTCACAAAGTTATATTAGTACGTGGGTTTCTTTTGTTTTCTTTCTCAGTTGCGCGTTTGTGTGTGTCATAATAAAATAATAATAATAAATAAATAATAAAATAATAATAATAATAAATAAATAATAAAATAATAATAATAAATAAATAATCAAATAATAATAATACATAAATAATAATAATAATAATAAACATGCATTGACTGCAAACATACATAAGGAAGGAATCGTGTGTGTGTGTGTGTGTGTGTGTGTGTGTGTGTGTGTGTGTGTGTGTGTGTGTGTGTGCCAGGTGGTGTTTGTGGGAGATAAGAAACGATACCTTTACTGTAACTTTGGATAACAGCCCTCCTCCTCCTCCTCCTCCTCCTCCTCCTCCTCCTCCTCCTCCTCCTCCTCCTCCTCCTCATGTGTGTGTATATGTATATGTGTGTGTGCACCATGCTACGCACATTGTGATAACAGACACGGCGAGAGAGAGAGAGAGAGAGAGAGAGAGGAGAGAGAGAGAGAGAGAGAGAGAGAGAGAGAGAGAGAGAGAGAATGCGATCCATTTTCTGTTTATACGGTATTGAGTTATAAGCGAACACACACACACACACACACACACACACACACACACACACACACACACACACACACACACACACACACACACACACACACACACACAGTGACTCATGGGCGGTTTAACATCAAACATTAGCTTGGCAAAAAATGTACCGACTCCTCCTTTCTTCCTCCTCCTCCTCCTCCTCCTCTTCCTCCTCCTCTTCCTCTTCCTCCTAGTATTCATGAAATTTGTGTCTCCCTTCATTTTCTTCCCCATCATCATCATTATCTTTTTTTTTCTTCTCTCTCTCTCTCTCTCATCTCTCTCTCTCTCTCTCATCTCTCTCTCTCTCTCTCTCTCTCTCTCTCTCTCTCTCTCTCTCTCTATGACGGTGAGTCTAGTGTGTTATCAGTCACACCTTATCTTCTTCTTCCTCCTCTCTCCCTCTCTCATATGTGTTATCACCATCCCCTCCTGCACCTCTCCCTCCCCCCCCTCCACACACACACACACACACACACACACACACACACACACACACACACACACACACACGACTAGGCGTGCCCAGCAGACTAAAGGGAGAGAGAGAGAGAGAGAGAGAGAGAGAGAGAGAGAGAGAGAGAGAGAGAGAGAGAGAGAGAGAGAGAGAGAGAGAGTCAGGCAGGTAAGTGTTGTACCACCTGTCCTATTCTGAGCTAATCTTGACCTACCTGTTCAATGATCTGACCTCACTAGCTGTGACAAGGAAGGTCACGAGGCACTTCAAACCCAACCTTAAGGAAACAACCAACCTACTTCATCATCCAAATTCCTCTCACTCATACCATCTCGATACATCCACTCTCTCTCCTCACTCCCAAATCTCCTCAGCCCCCTCATCCACACTCTTCACTCATACTACCAATCATCAAACTCTCCTCCATCTCTAACTCTCAATCTTACCCCTCCTCCTCTCTCATCTCAGATCTTCATCTTATAACTCTCGTTGAACCCCAAGCCTCTCAATTCTGGTCTCATCCTCTCACGTTGTCCTGCTCACGCAGAAAACGCACACAATCATCATAAAATCTCACCGAACAATTAAATCAAACCTACAAAATAAAACAATACAACATCACAACACAAACCGCGTTTCGCAAAAACTCCAACAATAAAAAAAAACAACTACAACTCCTCAACCACACGACCGGCCCCCCCTCACCTCAAACCTCTCTCTCTCACAAAAATCAATTCATACTCAACCCAAAAACTCCTCTAACCTACCCTCTCCGACTCCTACCAACTCAAACAAACTCAACAACTCTCCCCCCTCTCCATCAAACTAACATCTCTCACAGAACCCCTCTCCAAATCCTATCTCAAACACATCACCAAACCGATCAATTAACGTGCTACACAAGGGCCGCAAGTGACCCCGCCTCGCTCGGTCCCTCCTCAGAAGGAGACGGGGGGGACGACGGGACAAAACTCCAGATAGAAAAATACAAAAAGGATCTAACCCCGCCAACGCACACCCCCCCCCCCCCCCCTCTCACCATACCCTCATACTAACCGAACATCGCCTGGCGCCTCCCCCGCCCCCCCCCCAAAATCGCTCTCTCAATCAACTAACATCAAACCAAACTCAACCCCCAACTGCTCCCCTCCCCCAACCTCCAAACATCTCTCCACCACTCCTATCAAAACTCACCAACTCTCAAACACACTCCACATCAGCCATTAAACACTCTCCAACATACCCATACACTCCCACCCCTACATACAACAAAAAAAATCTCTCCTCTCATTTTCCCAACTATGCATTCTCATCGTGGAACCACCCTCACGTCCTCCCCTAAACCAAACAAAAACATCAAACCTAACACACCCCCCTCCTACAAAACCCTACAAACACTCCCAAACAACACTCTACCGCCACCCTCCGCTCTAATCCTCACCATACACTCCATATCTCAACAAACTCTGTCACAAAAACCTCTTTCCTCTTCCTCCTCTCAATCACCCCACATCACAAGCCATGCTTCTCCCAACTAAACCCTCAAAGAAAAAACACCGCCTCCTCCACTCATCTCATCCTCCCTCTCAACCTCTATCTCTCCTCACACCATCCCCCATCCATCACTCGTCGAAAACAAACCTCCAACACCCCATCACTCCCCGCTCTCTCCCTCTCTCTCTTCTCCTATCCTCACAGCCCCAACCTCTCTCTCCCCTCCTCCAAAGAAAAATCCTCTCAACTCCCACCATAACCCTCTATCGCAATCATGGCAACCAACAAAAACTCCTCCCCCCACCACCAAACCATCCAAATCTCCAACTCACTCATACACGCTCAAAAATCATACTACAGACAACTACATTAATCCCCCTCTCCCTCCCCTCTCTCCCGCCTCCAAAAAACAAATCTCCAAACATCAGCCCTCAATCCCGCCTATCTACTCAATCAAAAACCCTACTTACACAACCCTACTCACGCTACTCACTCTCACTTCCTCTAACCAAAAAATCACCCACCATCTCTCTCAACCATCGACCTCCGCGACTCTTCTCACACAACTCTCCTTCAATCAAACTCGCAGTCGTCTCCCTCCTCCTCTCATCTCGCATACACACAAGGCAGGAGCGGGAAGTAAAGAGATGTAGGGATAGTTAAACCTTCCTCAATCTCTCTCCTCTCTATCTCCTTCTCTCTCCTCTCACTCATCGCAACCACTCTCTACTCACATCTCTCAATCATTCTCTCTCTACGCCCTCTCCCTCTCTCTCCTCCCATCTCTTTTCTTGGACAAGTTGAAGAGATAAGGAATGAAGTCTCTCACCTCTTTATCTTATTGCGAATTATTGTTTTTGTTTTAAAGGAGAGAGAGAGAGAGAGAGAAGAGAGAGAGAGAGAAGAGAGAGAATGAGAGAGAGAGAGAGAGGAGAGAGAGAGAAGTACGAGAGAAGAATTAAACATTTAGAAACATGCGAGTGGAGGGCACAGAGGAGAGATACTCGTGTGTGATCAAGAGAGAGCAGAGAAGAGAGAGAGAAGAGAGAGAGAGAGCGAAAGAAGAGGAGCAGAGAGACGAGAGAGAGAGGAGAGAGAGGAGAAAGAAAGAGAAGAGAGAGAGACTTAGGGATAATACAAAGAGGGAGGAACATTTTGTCGTCGAGAGAGAGAGAGAGAGAGACAGAGAGGAGAGAGAGAGGAGAGGAGGAGACTCAGGAGGAGAGAGAGAAGAGACGAGAGGAGAATAGTGCTCGGGCGGGGCGGTGGCCCATATGGACAATAACAACATCAGACCCGTATGGTTGTGTGTGTGTGTGTGTGTGTGATGTGATGTGTGTGTGGTGTGTGTGTTTACGTTACTTGAACCTTCCCCAACTTACTCTTTTCCAACACACACACACACGACACACACAAAACACCACACACAACACAAAAAAAAAAAAAACACACACACACCACCACACCACACACCACGACACACACACACAACTAAACTACAACTTTTAAAAATACCTCACTCCTCAAGCTCCATCATCTTACTACGATCCCTCTCAATCATCATCTCATCACATCCCAAGTCCCCATCTCCACACAGCAACGCCCTCTATTCAATATCTCTACTCAATCTCCTCCCTCATCTCTATCATATATCCATATTTCTCGAATTAACATTTACCAAACAGAAGACATATAGTGTGTGAGGAAGTATTAGGAAGGATAAACGTCCTCCTCCTCCTCCATCCCTCCTCCCTCCTCCTCCTACCTCCTCCTCCTCCCTCTTCCTCTCCTCCTCCTCCTCCTCCTCCTTTTCTACATGTGTACTTCTTTTCACATTCTCTCAATAGCAGTTATTCCCTTTATCTTAAGAGCATCCAAATGAGAGAGAGAGAGAGAGAGGGAGAGACAGGAGAGAGAGAGAGAGAGAGAGAGAGAGCAGAGATGAGAGAAAGCAGAGAGAGAAGAAGAAGAAGAGTCCTTAGTATGGTAGGAGAGGAACAGAGGGGATCCCCGTTTGTGACCCTACTAACCTCTACTTCATTATTAAACGTCATGAAGCTTTTCATCAGTATGTTGATGTGTGTTGTGTGGATGTGTGTGTGTACTTGTGCGTGGTGTGATGTGTATGTGTATGTATATGTGTTTGGTGTGTGTGTGTGTGTACTGTGCTGGTGGTGTGTGTACTGTGGGGAGAAGTTAGTAATAGACATAAGGTAGGGTTTAATGTGGAGATAAGTCGGAGCATGAAGTGCAACACACACACACACACCACCCACACCACACACACACACCCCACACACACACACACACACAACACACACGAGACACATTCCTCCTTACCTCATTAATCCTACCTGAAGCCCTTGAATTGTTTTAGGCCTAATAGATATAATGTTCTCCTCCTCTTATCCTCCTCTTCTTCTTCCTCCTCCTCCTCCTCCTCACTCCTCCTCCCCTCCATTCCTCCTCCCTCTTTCTTCTCCCTTGTCCTCATATCCTCCTCCTTTATCATCCTGCTACCAAGCAAAGCTAGTTTATGTGCTCTCTGTTTTTCTCACTACCTCCCGCCCTCTTCTTCCCTTCTTCCTCTTTCTTCTCCTCTTCCCCCTCATTCCTCAATCATTTCACTTCCCCTCCTGCCTCCTCGCTCCGTTTTTCCCTCCCTCTTATGTCTTCCCCTCTCTTTCATCACTTCCTTTTCTACTTCCACTTCCCCCCTACACTCTTTTCACTCATCTCTTATCTCCCCCGGCCAATCCATCTCCTCTCTCCTCGTTCGCTCTCCTCACTCTCTCCCATCTCAAACTCCCCTCATCTCTACCCCTCCCATCCTCTCAATTCATCCTCCTCATCATCTCTCAGTCATACCGTTTTCTTCTGATCGAGAGAGAGAAGAGAGAGAGCGACAGAAAAGAGACGGAGAGACAGAGAGGCAGAGAGAGAGAGTAAGGAGAGAGATGAATGTATAAATAGAGGGTGAGAGAGAAATATAAGATGAAAATAATGGAACGCAGCCAGAGGAGGAGAGAGAAATCTGAGAGAGAGAGCAGAGAGTAGAGAGAGAGAGAGAGAGAGCAGAGAGAGAGATAGAGACGGAGGTGGGGGGACATAACACCACACAACACAACCACACACGACACACACCACATAACACACACTTGACAGGTGACCACACAAAAAGCACTCATCAACTCACCTGTTGGGCCATCAATCCTGACCCCGACAGGTGCCCCCGAGAGATAAGAGAGAAGTAGAGAGAAGAGAGAGATAGAAGAGAGAGAAGAGAGAGAGAGAGAGAAGAGAAGAGGAGAGAGAGAGACAGAGAGAGAGAGAAAACGAGGTTTTTTGTGCTGTGTGTAACCTTTCTAACCTTCGATACATTGTTTTTTTTAATAATCCTCAAAAAAAAAAAATCTCTCATCTCCTCTCTTCTCCTCTCATCTCATCTAAATCTCACTACTCTCTCCCAATACATCCATCTACTATCACATCCTCCTCTCTATCTCTCAACTCGTTCTCACTCCTCTCTCTCACGGTCAATCTCGCTTTGTTGTTGGCAACTTGAACCAAATACTTAATGAATTACACTGTATGGCGTAGTAGTAGTAGTAGTAGTAGTAGTAGTAAGTAAAGTAGTTTAGTTGTTAGTTAGTTGTAGTTCGTTGTGTTGTTGTTGTTGTATATGAAAATTGAATAAGCACGTTGTAATGCAAAAAAATTATGGTTCCGAGAGAGAGACCGACGAGAGAGAGAGAGATAGAGAGAGAGGAGAGAAAAGAGATGAGAGAGTAGAGAGAAAATGGCTGGATGAAACTCGATGTTGGTTGTGGTAATAAGATTGTGGTTACTATAGTTGAAAGTAAGACGAGACGAATTTGAGGATAGAGAGAGAGAGAGAGAGAGAGAGAGAGAGAGGAGGAGAGAGGCGAGAGAGAGAGAGAGAGCGAGAATTTTGGCGTAACAAAGAAATCAGAATCAATCATCAGGCACAATGGCTTCATCACAACCTAAAAAAAACCCGCACAAAACACCCCCCCCCAACAACCCCCCACCACCTTCTCGCACTCACCTCAACCCACTCAACCCACCAACCAAACTCCAAAAACCCACATTCACAACGAAACACCCCCCCCCCCCACCCCACAACTCCCCCCTAAAAACCCCAACCCCACACCCTCTTCCCCACATCAATCTCAACATCAAATCCCTCAATCTCCTCTCTATCCTCTCTCATCATCTACCTCCTCCCGGTCCTTCTCCTCTCTCCTCCCACTCCCGCTCTCCCCCCCCCCGCTCCCCCTCACGCCTCTCATCTCCTCTCTCTCTCTCTCATCTCTCATCTCTCTCATCTCACCAGCTCTCTCCAACTCCTCTTTTAACCCTTTTTTCTCTTTCTTTTTTCGTTTCCCTCTCTCATATCCTCCTCTCTCCTCTTTCTCCCTCTCTGTCCTCCCATCATTAAAACATACGCCTCTCCCAACTGCTCTCAAACACTCAAACCTCCTCACTCACTCACCCCACACTCTCACTCAGACTAGCTCTCCCAAAAACAACTACAACACTCTCACCCGCCACCGCCCCCAACCAAACGCGCGCTAAGGCGACGGGACGTGCCCCCAGAGAGAGAGACCAAGGAGGCAGGCAGGACAGAGAGAGTGAGAAGGGAGGAGAAGAAGAGAAGACATGAGAGAAGAGAGAGAGAGAGAGAGAGAGAGAAGAGAGGGAAGAGAGAAACTGAGAAAGTATATTAAAAAAATAAAAAAACATAAAAATTTAAAAATCAATATAATTAACCTATCACCTATACCTAAACAAGTTGTTTATGCACACACTTTGTTGTTATTGTTGTATAAGCTTGTATTTGCTATGTTGTTATCTCATTTAGTTGGTGTTAAGACGTTGGGATGGTTACGGGCGTGGCGTGGTTGGGACGTGGTGACGTGGTGGTGGGTTGTAAGGTGGTTGGTGGATGTGTGGGATGGTAAAGAGTACTAGGAGGGGTGATAGCGTGGGATCAGTTAATAGTATTATATAATACTGTCGGTATAATCCTTGCTCTTATATTCTTCTACCCTTCCTTCCTTCCTTCCCCCCTTACCTCCTCCTTTTCCATCTCTCCACCTTTCCTCCTAAACACTTTTCTTTTCCACTATCTCATTCTCGCCGCAGACCCCCTCCCTCACGTCCTACCTCCTCCATAAAGCCAAACCATAATTCATCCTCCTTCTCTCCTCACCTGGAGTGCAGGACCCGCTGCCGAGGGGAAGTATGAGGAAAGGAGGCGCTGGAGGCGTTCAACGCTTGGGAGATGAGGAAAAGAGGCCTGTGCTCCGCGGGGAGGGGCTGGGTGGGCGTCTCGCGGCGCCCCGCCGCCTTTTTTCCTCGTTAAGCTGTCTGCTCGTGGCTATGCCTGTTACTAAAAGTTGAGGCTTATATCTAATTACTGGGGGTCCTCACCACCACCCACTGTGACTACTACGTGTGACTGGACTACTAGACTCTACTACTACTACGTGCCACTACGCACATACTGCACATTATACTACTATAATACGTCACTAACGTGAACTACTGGGCGCCTTCTATAGAATATTACTACAATTTTGTATTATCCCTATTGCTATTACTGGCTAGAAAATGCTTTATCCCTACTACACTACTGGGGAGTTGGCCTCACAACAACTACTAAACTTTACTAAATAGACTACTAGGCATAGCAAGGTGACTACTGCACGGATGCCTTGAGCTACTGTCTGATTGATGCTGCGGATGTATGGTTAAGGCTGAGACCTACCACGCATTAAAACACTCCCCATCGCTATTGCTACAGTGACAAATTCTTAGCGACCTGAGCTGGATTGAACCGTTGCGTGGGTGGCTGCGGGTGATGGTTACCAGTCTGGACCGTGTGTGTGTGTGTGTGCGTTATGTGTGTGTGGTTATACTTTGTGTTGTGTGTGTTTGGGGTGTGTAGTTGGTGTGTGTGTGTGTGTGTGTGTGTGATGTGTGTTAATTTTCGTATTTGCTGTCTTTACTTGGTTTCACTTTCTCGCAATTAATAAGTTTTATTTTTGTTATTTTATGATGGTGGTGGTGGTTTGTAGTTGTGAATGGTGAGGTGTATGTTCTGACAGGGTGAGGGAAGAAGCAGGGAGGCCGAATAAAGATGGAAGGAGAGAGGGGTTTATTGGGATGACAATTTGGTTGGGAGTGGAGGGAGGATAGTCATATTGGTTGTGGGTTGGGGGGAGATGTGAGGGTGGTGATGGTGGTTGAGGCGGGAAGATGAGGGCAGTGTAGGTGTTGACAATGATGGAGGAGGAGGAGAGGATGACAAAGGAATTCAAATGCAGCAACAGATTCCCAATAGGTTCTTACTCGGGCTGTTTGATTTTATTAAATACTGTCTTCTACCGGGTGTTATAGCTAAGCGTCCGCCCCCACCCAGGCTTTGCCTCTTCAAGCGTGAGGTTAGAAGCGATACCCATGTAGTGATAGTAAGCGTATTTTAGAATTTAAGCGGAGGGGGCATGCGAAAAAATGTTGTTCTAACGAAACATTACTTATAGATGCAAATTTGAAGGCAAAGAGGACCTAAATAAACATCGTCTTGATTAGCCTGACAAGAACACTTCTGGTGTGCCAGTCGTGTGTATTTGAAATGAAGTCCATTATTTACGTGTGTCTTCGTGCTACGGTACGCTGAGGTCTTTGGACGGACGTTCGTGAGTATAGTAATATTCCCTTCCAACAACTTAGACAACACTAATGAAATGTAATTTAGGAGATCGTTAGTTTTACAAAACGTTTCCATTATTTTGTAACCGTTGTTTTTAAGTGAAGTTAGAACGGTTCATTGGAAGTAGTGTCTGGGTTTACGTTAATAAAATCCTTTGAATCAGTATTTTGAAAAACTGCTATTTAAGTCTCCTTCTTAGCCTTCGTTTTGTTAGGGAAATAAATTAGTTCTGTAAGTCATTCTTTCGTAAAAAAAAAGATGGGTGGGTTTTTATGTAATCTTGGAATCATTCTGGTTTACACGAACGCTGTATTTTCCACTCTAGTTTTTTTTATATAACAAAAATTTACCAGTATTCTAAGTTGGGGCGACGGGGGAGGGTGAGTTTGATTTAACCAGTCTAATGTAAGTAGGATGCACTTGTTGCTGAATTTTTACAACTTGAATAATTTCCTGCAATGAAACTGATAAGTTTGTTTGCAGTTTTTATTACTTAAAACTTACATTCTGTACATGTTGGGCTGCTCGGTTTTATATATATTGTAATTGTAACGCCAGTCTTTTTTTATTTTAACACTCTTTTGAGTTGAACAATCTTTCCATCGAGTTAATTTTTGTAAGAGGATTGTATTTGATGCGTGCCGATATGAAGTTACGTGGCATTTATTCGGAAGTTTAAAATTCATTTTGACATTTTTCTGACTTATCCATTTTGTATGAACTGACGTTGAAACTTAAGTACCTAACTGGGTTTTGCTATTTTTGTGTCGTTTTGGCAAATTAGATATCTTGCAAGTGATGGCCATCGATGTCGTTTTTTACCGTAGATAATAAATAGTTATAGGTTCCCAGACTGACCCGCGTGAAGGTGAAGCGTTCCACATTATTAACAAGCGACTGATGCCAGTCGGAAAACTTTACTGCGTTTAATACTTACTCTTCCCTGCTTTCGATCCGTTAGCCAATATCTATCCGCACTTACAAAGGTTAACGCAGTTTTGGTCGACGCCATGGAGCTTTTACCTTAACTGGTAACGACGCTTATTTTTGGAACTTTAAGCCATATAAATAAAAAACTTAAAAAAAACACGAATTAGACTGAACAACACCGAAGGAAGTCAAGCAGGCTAGTACTAGGTCGTAATTATTGTAGTGTGTTGGGGGTGTTTGGGGGGTGGTTTGGGATGGTCGAGACACCGGATTAGGGTGTTATACGGGGTCGTTGAAAGAAGAGTACCCAGTATGGGTGTTTGTAATAAGGGCAAGGACTTGTATGACGCTCTGTTGTTTATTATTTCTTCTGAACCCGATGTTGTGAAAGGTCGCCTTAATGATGTGCCGGTTTGTTCTCTAGGTATATTGAAATGTTGTTGTGGTCTCCTATCGCCTCAATTTATGGATTCCACCATTAAAATTTACCTACAACAAGAAGTTAAGGGGGCGGCCAATTGTCTATATACCATGATTGATGACTTTTATAATTAGAATTTTGTGTTTTTTTTTTTGTACAGAACCTTGGATGGGTGTGGAGCGGTTG
>JAPQNM010000037.1:7740414-7745744 GCA_029783475.1 Metacarcinus magister | reverse complement strand
AAAAAAACTGCTTATGTGTACAAACCAAATTACTCCAGGAAAAGCTACAAGGGGGGGTGAATGACCACCCCAAAATAACTCCCTGTACAGCTTGTCTGTGAGGGGCGTGATCATTTGAGATCGCGCGTGACAGCAGCCAGCAACACTCTCGGCAACCCGTAGAAGTTGATCCTCAAGGCTGTGCAGCAGGGAAAGGCGGCCGTTGGTTGCTTTTTGGTTTTCGCAACTTGTGTAGGTACATTTGAAGAGGACACTTGGGAGAAAAGGTGAGCCCCAAGTGCTCCAGAAATGCCTTCGGAAAGTTTGAGAAGAAAAGAAGAAACAGCCAAAAGGTGTTGTCGCCGGATGAGGTGTTGTCAGGTAGTGTGGAGGGGAGAGGGAGAGCCTGAGGGCGTTCTGTGTGTCCTGCCCAAGCCGGTTGGGGGTGGGCTGTGGTTGAGGTTTTTTAGGCGTCCCGCCGGCGTGGGAAGCTTTGGCTTCGGTTTATTAATTTTATTAGGAAAGGGTTTATTTTTAGATATTCTTATAGAGTTTTGTTTATATACTAGGGGTTTTTTAGCACTACTCCCCACCCCGGGACAAGGGGGCGGTGGGGTAGTGGCGGGGAAAAAGACCCCGGTGAAACAAGCGCCGGCAGACTGAGAGATTGGTAGTTTCAACCACTAATTAGGGGAATGACCGAGGAAGGTGGGCAAGGTACAGCACACATCCATGCCCCCAACAACCCCCCCACGGGCCCACCCACCTGAACCGAAAACATATACCCACGTTCTCTCACCACTCTTCCGCCCCCACCTAACCCCACCCCCACCCCCCCCCCACTACTCCCCACTCTTCTTAAAAACATCTGGCGCCCAGCTGACTTTGGCGAAGAGAAGAAAACAAAGACCGCAGCTGATCCAATGGAGGAGGGGAGGGGGAGGAGAGAGGAGACATAAACCAACTTATAATATACTTTGAGGTGCAGGAAGGAAAAACAAAACTTGTAAAAAAGGGACTGGAGAGTGGCAGCGAAAAGTAGTGAAGGAAAGGAGGAAAACAAAATAAAGTAAACAAGCATTGCCGGCATGCTTGCTGACCTGCTCTGGAGCCCTGATTGAGGGAAAAATGAGAACAGACTATGAGCTGAGGAGCTTCGGCTCTCCTGAGAGAGAAAGAAGGTCGGCTCAGCGGCCGGCTCAATGGTGGTTGTCTGTTCACGGGGCAACATGGGGCTGGGCCGGGCAACGGCAACGGCCCCGGGCAGGCAATATGAACAACCCTAAATTTATAGGGTTTTGAAGTTTTTTGGAATTTTTTTTGAAGACCCTAAAGCCCATCGTAGTACTCTATCATTTTTACCTTTGAATTTCTGAAGGTATATTAGAGGCTTGTGGTCTACTTCAAGGATAAATTCCTTACCTCGAAGATAGAAGTCAAACCTATGAATGCCGAATACGATGGCCAGGCATTCCCTCTCGATGGTAGAGTATCGTCGTTCCCGATCAAGTAGTTTCCGGCTGGCGTAAGAGATGGGATGTGGACGATCATCATGGTACTGTAGGAGTACAGCACCTAATCCATAGTTTGAAGCATCGGTACGTAGGACGAAGGTCTGGCTGGGGTCCGGAAGACGCAGAATAGGTCCCGAAGTCAAGGCTTGCTTCAGCAGCTTGAACCGTTCAAGCAGATCTTCAGTCCACTGGAGGGGATCCCGTACCGGCTTCTTCAACAAGTCAGAGAGGGGGCCGGTAAGCTCAGAGGCCTGAGGAATGAAAGCTTTATAAAATGATATCAAACCTAGGAAACTCCGGAGTAACTTCTTGGTGGTAGGAGGAGTCATGGAGGTGATGGCAGTCAACTTGCCAACTTGTGGTTGAAGATGGTCGCGGGACAAAACAAATCCCAGATAGTTGATGGACTCTGCTCCAAACCGGCACTTTTTAAGTTTGACAGTCAGACCGTTTTGTTGTAGTCTATCTAAAACAGACTTGAGGGCAGAGATGTGAGTGGGCCAATCAGATGAATACACAAAAATATTATCAAAATAAAAAGAAACATTGGCCAAGCCAGCAAGCACAATCCTCATTAAGCGAATATAAGTGGCACAGGCCGTAACAAGACCAAAAGGCATCCGAGTAAATTCCATCAGGCCCTTGTGAGTGGGAAACGCAGTGAAGCGTCGAGCTTTGGCAGAAAGTGGAACCTGGTAATATGCCTTACTCAAATCTAGCTCTGAGAAGAACTCAGCACCAACGAACTTATGCAGCTCTGTCTCAATACTGCAGGATGGTTCAGCATGGAAAATAGTAACTGAGTTGAGTAACCTGTAATCAATGGCCATCCGATACGTACCGTCGGACTTCCTGACCATGATAACCGGAGAGCAGTGTGGAGAGGTTGAAGGTTGGATGATTCCTTGACTCAATAGTTGCTCAACCTCTTCCTGGTAGTAGTGCTGGAGATGGATTGGCACCGGGTAGATCTTCGCTTGTATTCTCTCCGTTGTAGTGAGGGTGATGTCGTGCTCGACAGTCTTGGTGCAGCCAGGTTGATCCGAAAAAGTAGACTGGTATGTGAGAAACAGGTCTTCAACCTGAGCAGACTGGTTCCAAGTGAGAGCAGGACTAATGACAGGTTCTTCAGCATTAGTTGGACCATCAGGTGTTAAAGCAAGCTCAGGTAAATCATCAATACCCTCACTAAAATAGGATGACTTACCCTTTTCCTCGGGCTCGCTTAAAGGTGAAATCTCGTCGAGGACTTGTAGCTGGTTAACTTGGGCCCGCCGGTGGTACTTCTTGAGGATATTGGCGTGGTAAAGTTTAGGTCCTCTTGGCATCTCGATCAAGTAGTCCACCTTACCCCGTTTTTCCAAAACTTTGTGAGGGCCACTCCAAGCAACCAACAACTTGCTGGAGTCACTAGGCAGTAGTAATAATACCTCATCGCCTGGCTGGAATTGACGGTCTTGAGATCTTACGTCAAAGTAAGACTTATACCGGGCGATACTCACATCCGCGTGTTTGGCAGCAAGCTGGGCGCATTCGGTCAGTTTCTCCCGTAGCTCGATGACGTAACGGAAGGTTGATCTCTCATCTTCTGGGATCCTACGGTTTTCCCAAAGGTCACGGAGCACCGAGAGGGGACCCCGCACTGACCTGCCATAGAGGAGTTCAAATGGAGAGAATCCAGTCCGGTCGTTAGGGATCTCTCTGAGGGCAAACAAAGTAGGGATTAAATATCGATGCCACTCCTTGGGCTTATCAGAGCACAGCTTCCGAAGGGCAGACTTCAGGGTACCGTGCAGCCGCTCAACTCGCCCGTTTCCGCTGGGGTGGAAAGGCGTGGTGAAGATGGGTTTTACTCCCAGTAGTTTGTGTAGCTCTGCCATAAGCTGGGAAGTAAATTGAGTCCCACGGTCGGAAAGTATTTCCCTGGGGATTCCCACTCTGGCGAAGATGGTTAGCAGAGCTTCAGATACAGATATGGTGTCAATATCTTTAAGAGGCATGGCTTCTGGAAACCCAGTGGAGAAATCAATTAGAGTGACGATGTAACGGTGTCCTTCAGAAGATGGTGGAGACAAGGGACCTACCAAGTCAATGGCAACTCTGGAGAAGGGTTCAGTTACGACAGGTAACGGTTGAAGAGGTACTGGACGTACCCTACCCTTAGCCGACATACGTTGACACTTGTCGCAGGAACGGCAGTAATCCCGGATGTCTGCACACATCCCTGGCCAATAAAAGTCTTGCAAGACCTTCATCTGGGTCTTCCGGTGGGAGAAATGTCCAGCCAAAGGACCTTCGTGAGCAACACGTAGGATGACAGGACGGCAATCGCTGGGAACAACCAAGGATAAACCATTTACCTTTTGAAGGTGATCCGATGAGAGACATTTTCGGTACAGGAGGCCGTCCTCATGTATGAACTGGTATGTGGCACCATCCCGTGCTTTCTCAACTTCTTGAGTGGTAGCCTTTGATTGTAAACCCGTCAAGGAAGGACAGGATTCCTGAAGTTGACGAAACTCATCAGGGGTTACAGTCAAAGGATGGAGCTTAGGCAGAACTAGAGGGTGGACCCGTTTAGATCGACCGGCTCTGGTCTCCACAGCACACACTTGAGTAGTTGAGGACTCAACTGGTGGTAGATGCTGACATCCAGAAGGGCGGTTGTCCTTTTCTTGAGAGGAGAGGGAAGTTCCGGGCGAAGGCGAGTCATCAGGAGGCAACAGAGGATCTTGTAGGGAAGAAACGTCAGTGGTGGCTTGGTCATGGTCACTATGGAGAAGATGGTTGTCGTTACTGAGTAGAGAATCAGGACTATCAGGATCTTGTACTCCGGGAATATTCCCAACTAGAGCACTAGCAAATTTAATTGGGGCCCTTACAGCATCTGTCCAACCAGTGTAAAATGGGCACCGTAAGTAACACTTAACGACAGGAAATTCGTCGATGCGTCCCAAATAGTCAGCAACTTGTACTTTGGGGCAGAGTGATGGGTCAATGTCTGGCAAGGCTTCCTCAGAAATTACAACTCCAGAGCATCCAGTATCCCTAATTATAGAGGAAGACCATGACCCATTAATAGTCCCCGTAACTGAGAAGTTAGGCACTTTATGGTCCTCTAAACAAAATCCAACCTTATAGGGGGGCGTGGTAGTAGTTCCATCCTTGAATGCTCGAGGATTCCTGGGACAGCGTGGTCGTATATGTCCTGCTTCCCCACAATTGTGACAAGTCACGGTTGAGGGAGTCTGACTCCCAGGAGAAGGTAGAGGCTGGAGTGGAGTAGCAAGTAGAGGGGAGATTTTCTTAGCGTTGTTGTTGGAAGAGACCTTAGGATAGGCGTTGTGGGCGGATGCCCAGTCATCCGCTAGTTGTATTGCGTCCTTCAGCTTGGTAGGCCTTCTTTCCTTGATGAATAGGCGTATTTCTGCTGATAAGGAGGACAAAAATTGGTCAAAGATGATAAACTCCCTTAAATCAGCATAAACATTGGCCACAGAGGAAGACTCAACCCAAGAATCAAACATCCTCGATAACTGGGTAACAAACTGATGGTAGTTCTGTCCTACTCTAATCTTGTTTGACCTGAAATCCACCCGGTAGCCATCTGGAGTTTTACTGAAGCCTGTTAACAAGGCTTGCTTCAGTAACTCGTAATCCTCAGTGGTGGATGACGGAAGGGACGTGTAGAGTTCGGCAGCTTTACCAGTAAGGAGGCAACCCAGACGAACGGCAAAGGTATCTCTGGGTAAAACCAGCATCTCGGCCACACGCTCAAACCTAGTTAAATAGGTGGCAATGTCCTCTTCATCCTTGTATGGTGGTAGACTAGGTCTG
>JAPQNM010000037.1:7712914-7715414 GCA_029783475.1 Metacarcinus magister | reverse complement strand
TATATATATATATATATATATAATTATAATTGTTAATACCTTATTTCTTATCTATTTGTTCACGTTCACCGAATCTCTTTCTTTCTATTTTTCTATGGTGATGTATTATTAAAATCGTAGTTATTAGGTTTATTATATTTTTTCACGTTAATATTGGAATTTTATATTTTATATTTTTGACCTGTAGTGTTTTGTTTTTAATATCTGTATTTATCATATTTTCTTTCCAATCTCCCCCATTGTTGTGTCACTGCCTGGAATTATCTTTTTTTCAACTGGGGGCCGAGGTTCATAGGCATTGGACATTGTACATTTATATAAGTAATTATTATTGTTGAGACCTCATTTGACTGATATGTTCACGCGCACCCGAATCCGCGCATAGTTCCATTTGAAATCTGTCACAGTTAGTTCTCTGGTTGTCTTTGTTCTGGCCACACGCACCGTCGCTCTGGCATCGAGCCTACCTGTGTTGTGCAGGATATTAGCAGATTTGTCTGTTTTACCTCCAAGTCACACTCAGAGAACTCCATCTCACACCACACACATAGAACATTAGGACTTCTTTTTGAGTTTAGGTATTTACTTGTAACTGACAAACAGGGAAGAAATTCATAATATTCAAATAATATTCAAAGAGAAACAAACGTAAAGGAGGAAAGGATATGTAAATGTTACTTCATATTCTTTAAAAATTAACCCGCACATAAATTTTTGGAATGGAAATTTTTTGAGTAAGGAATAGCATTTATTTTTTTACTTGTTCGATATTTGAAAAGACGTAAGGACGAAAAATAAAATAAAATTGAAAAATATTGCTTTAAATTCTACAAACTTAAATTTACACACACACACACACACACACACACACACACACACACACACACACACACACACACACACACACACACACACACACACACACACACACACCAAAAAAAACCATAATACCAAACTTGCTAGAGAAAAAATGGAGACAAACATTCAAACTTTATTACAGAAAAAATAGACCTGAACAACACAAATTTTTTTTCCTTCTCTTTTATTATTGTTCTTGATGCGAAATTTTGGAGATGAAGGAGATGAGTTTGTGTTTACAAGTGACGTATTAAAAATGTTAATGACCAAAACACGTAGGAGAGAGATAACAGGGGAGAGTGAGGGGAGGGAGAGTGAGAAAAGTGAGGGAAGGGAGAGAAGGGAGAGGTTGATGGCCCAAGAGAAAATAGGTTTGACAGTTATTTTAGAATAGAAGGGACAGGGGAAAAGAGGAAAAGTGGAAAAGATAGATTGGAATGAAGGAAAAGAGGGAAGTGAGAGTACCTGCCAGCTATCATACTCCTCTTCTTCTTCTTCTTCTTCTTCTTCTTCTTCTTCTTCTTCTTCTTCTTCTTCTTCTTCTTCTTCTTCTGCTTCTCACATTTCTGGAAGTTTTGTATGATTTCCTTATGTGTGTGTGTGTGTGTGTGTGTGTGTGTGTGTGTGTGTGTGTGTGTGTGTCAGAGGTGGGCACTTCCGCAAACATTCCCGCAAACAACTTTGCGGAAACCCGAATTCGTTTGCGGATGTGCATGTGACTGAACAGTTACGGATTCGCGTTTGCAGATATACTTCTGCAAAAACACGTATGTCCACAAATTTCAAATTCTCGAGTTTGAACAGGTTTCCTGAGTGGCTGCGCGCGCCGCCCAGGGTGAGCTGGGTACACAAGGCCTTGGGGACGTTATTTCCCGCTAGTCCCCCATGCACACCAACCGTACCCGTCCCTTCAACAAGGTACAGAGGCACCAACTGTACCCGTCCCTTCAACAAGGTACAGAGACACCAACTGCACCCGCCACGCTAAGATGGGGACATACTTGAGAGTTGGTGGTGAGGAAAGCTGACCTGACTGGGTATAGATGCATCCCCTGGCTATTCTTTAGCCTTGCACTTACTGTTCTCCTTAAGGCGCGGACATCATGAAGACCAAAAGAACGATCTGACAAAGAACAGTTTGACAAATGGTCTTCATGAAGGGAAGTTGAACCTGCTCAATGTCAGCGTCCGATTTCATAACAACAACACGTAGTTTGGAGTGTAGTATACTGATCAATACATTTTAGTTTGCACTTAATTTGATGATTGAGGATAGACATACGTGAAACGTGACCTGTAACATGAGTGGGGCATTGAGAGTAAATATGGAAAAATACTGATAAATACTGTACTTATTTACATTACTGATTAAATAAATAAATTTTAATTTACTTATTGTATATATGACAAATGAGTGGGAAGGATGGCAGGTAAACTTAGTATTCCTACTTGTCTGTGTGTGTGTGTGTGTGTGTGTGTGTGTGTATGTTTGTGTGTGTGTGTGTGTGTGTGTGTGTGTGTGTGTGTGTGTGTGTGTGTGTGTGTGTGTGTGTGTGTGTGTGTGTGTGTGTGTGTGTGTGTGTGTATGTTTGAAGTGAAAAGGCAAAGTTACCTCAATGGCAGTTGAAGTAAAGACGAGAGA
>JAPQNM010000037.1:7700414-7702914 GCA_029783475.1 Metacarcinus magister | reverse complement strand
AACCCGTCACGTCCCTCCTCCTCCTCCTCCTCCTCCTCCTCCTCTCCTCCTCCTCCTCCTCCTCCTCCTCCTCCTCCTCCTCCTCCTCCTCCTCCTCCTCTTCCTCTTCCTCTTCCTCCTCTTCCTCTTCCTCTTCCTCTTCTTCCTCCTCTTCTTCCTCCTCCTCCTCCTCCTCCTCCTCCTCCTCCTCCTTCTCCTTCTCTTCCTCCTCTTCCTCCTCCTCCTCCTTTTCCTCCTCCTCCTCCTCCTCTTCCTCCTCCTCCTCCTCCTCCTCCTCCTCCTCCTCCTCCTCCTCCTCCTCCTCCTCCTCCTCCTCCTCCTCATTCGTTCTCTTCGCTTTCATCTTCATCGTTGTCTTGCACCTCTTCCTCCTCTTCTAAGTCGTCGTTTTCGTCTTTCCTCCTCCTCCTCCTCCTTCTCCTCTTCCTCCTCTTCCTCCTCTTCCTCCTCCTCCTCCTCCTTCTCCTCCTCCTCTAGATGTCAAATGAACTACCCACAATAACTAGTATCTCGCTTTCAGGAAATTAATGAATGTACTGTGTGTGTGTGTGTGTGTGTGTGTGTGTGTGTGTGTGTGTGTGTGTGTGTGTGTGTGTGTGTGTGTGTATGTGCGTGTGTGTGTGTGTGTGTATGTGTGTGTGTGTGTGTGTGTGTGTGTGTGTGTGTGTGTGTGTGTGTATGTACATATATATATATATATATATATATATATATATATATATATATATATATATATATATATATATATATTAGTGGTATTCGTTCAGCTAGTGCACAGTGCTATAGTGGTAACAAAATATCCCCATACCTGTGTGTGTGGGAATGTATACGTGCAAAGTACCACCAGTAAAACATTTAGAAACAACTAGGCTGCAACTAACCGGATGTGAAGCTATGGAGTAATGAAGACGAATCCCGAAACACCTTGTGGGAGTGAAGTAGGGTTCCAATATTCATCACTCTTCCACGCGCCCCTATAGTACGAACATTTTGGACTGTGAGTCCAAGGTCTCGCCTCTACTGCCGCTCTTTCTACTCTACGGGATTTTTCGTGATGGCTGTACTGTTTTTTGTGTCAGTGTCAATGTGGGACACGCGTTGTTCCTGTGTCTTTTCTGCTAATTGGGATGGGGGAATGGTGGCCTCTGCTCCCTTGTTTTCTAGTTCAGAGGCTCTGTAGGTAATCTGCTGAGTTGGTTTCCTCGGCAGGCTCACTTCCCTGTGCTTTGCCTTCTCCCAGACTCCTCCGTGTCCATCTGGGGCCTGTGGGTCGTGTCCTGGGCTTCCTCCCTCCGGGAGTGACTGCGACGGTGGTCTAGCTGAACCCTTGGGAAGTTTCATTTTTTATTTTTCTCAAGCCTGTGTCTAAGCTGGCGTCCACCTTTGACGACGCGATGCCTGCGACGTTCATTGGTGACGCAATAGCTGGTTTCCTCCTTCAACGGACGCCCTACCAGCGACCTTCATTGACGACGCTTTAGGCAAACTTCCTTCTTCAGCGACGCACTAGCCTGTGACGACCATTGGTGACGTTCATTGGTGACTAAGTCCAACATTGGCAACACGGTAGTCCGCCATTGATGACACAATCATCCGACATTAACGACATAGGCATTCCGCCATTGGCGACACACCTGCTTGCACTTATTGTTTTCCAGTTAGAACACACTGCGGATCGGGTGTTCACTTCTCGACTCTTCACGGTACCCAAAAGGTATTCCGTGAAGGACAGGCTGGTGGTGGACTTAAGCATTCTCAACAGGTACATGCGTCACCATCACTTCTGAATGCTCACGTTCGCTCAAATCCGCCTACATCTGAAAAAAGGAGATTGGTTGGCCTCTTTAGATCTAAAGGATGCCTGCTGGCACGTCCTTATCCATCCTTGCTTCCAGAGGTTCCTGGCCTTTCAGATAGAGAAAGACAGTTTTCAGTGTACCCGTCTCCCCTTCGGTCTGTCGATAGCTACAAGAGAGTTTTCTCGACTGACAAAGATAGTGGCCGCTAAACTGGCAGTCAAAGGAATGGACACTCTAATGTATCTGAACGACTGGTTAGTTGTCTCTCCTTCCCAGCCAGAAGAAGGGAATGGGTTTCAAAGTATGTTACCTCAAGTCTTCCCATACACCAATTCAGAATATGCAGATTTCTTCTTCCGGAGGATTCATGAACGGAATGTCGAGACGGATCCAAAACCTCGATCACTTCCCGGAGGTAGGCAGTGGGAGGTTGTTTGGAGGGAAACGAGTCCATGGTTGTTGTTAAGAGATGGAGGTGAGAAGATGGTGGTGGTTGAGAAGGAAACGGTCGTAACACATGTAATATTGAAGAAATAAAAACTACATGAAAAATTACGAGGACAGTGAGAATGGTGTAATTTACGGCTACTGTTGTTTGTGGGGGAGATATACATGTTTGGTGGTGTAGTAATGTGTTGAGTGTATAGTGTAGGTGTGTGCACAGTGTAAATGTCAATGTATGATGATGCGGCAGCCTTGCC
>JAPQNM010000037.1:7690414-7695414 GCA_029783475.1 Metacarcinus magister | reverse complement strand
TTCGGTCCGTCGCTTCGTTTTCTTTGACCCGTCTTCCCTGCAGGTGACAGTGGGAGACTGAAATATGGAAATACACTTTGGGGGAACACAGGGCGGCAGAGCATTATTCCTAAAGAGAGATGGTAGGCATTTATCTGGGGGGGATGGGGTGGGGGGTGGCAGAGGGTAGGAAAGGTAGTAGGATGGGAGAGAGGGGAGAGAGGGGAGAGAGAGAAATGAAAGCGGAAAGTAAGTCTGTGTGTGTGTGTGTGTGTGTATATGTGTGTGTGTGTGTGTGTGTGTGTGTGTGTGTGTGTGTGTGTGTGTGTGTGTGTGTCTGTGTCTCTGTGTCTCTGTGTCTGTGTGTCTGTGTCTCTGTGTGTCTGTGTGTGTGTGTCTGTCTGTGTGTCTGTGTGTCTGTCTGTGTGTGTGTGTGTGTGTGTGTGTGTGTGTGTGTGTGTGTGTGTGTGTGTGTTGTGTGGGAGAGAGAAAAAAAAAACTATTTAGATAACGTGTTCGTGTTATTCATTTGTGTCTCTTGTTTACTTATTTCCTCCTTTCCCTTCTTCTTATCGTAATTCTCCATTCCTTCCTTCCTCCTTCCTTCCCTACCTTTCCTTTCTTTCTTGCTTGCTTGCTTTTTTGTTTTCCTTTTTTCTTCCTTTCTTTTCTCTCTTTCTGTCAATTTACCTTCCATTCCTTTTTATTTAATCTCTTTTTTTAATTTTATTTCTTCCCTCCTTTCTCCGCCATCTTTCTTTTCCTTTTTTTTTTTTATCCTTCCCTTCCGTTCTTTCTCTCTTTTCATCCTTCCTTCCTTTTTTTTCCGTCCATTCTTTTTGTACGTATTTGTTTGACTCCAGGAGTGCCGAGTTCTTTGCAACTGATCCCAGGATTGTTGTTGCAACACTCAAGCTTCATGTCAAGTCGGAGTTTCAACAGGGGATGCTTGCAGTCTCAAGAAAGCGTTTGATTTAGTGCATCGTGAGGCACTCTGAGATCTTCTACGCCTCCGCGCGATTCCTGCAGGGATTATTGGTCTACTAACTGGCCTATACTCCCTGACTGAGAGTGCTGTGAAATCTTGGGAAGGCGTGTCCAGCTTCTTTCCTGTGAATACGGGAGTGAGGCAGGAATGCATCCTTGCTCCATCACTTTTCAACACCTGTATAGACAGAGTTGTGGACCAAATCACTGTGGAGCATTTGTCAGCAATACCAAGATCACTGATCTTGTTTTTGCCGACGATGCAGCAATCTTGGTTGAGGTTCTGGTGATGGCTCTTGAAGCACTGCACAAGGAGGCGAAGCCTTTAAAACTGCAGTTCTCTTGGCGCAAGACTAAGGTTCAGGTGATTGGAGGCTTGCTAGATGAAACAGTACAGTCTATTTATGCGTGTGGTGAAGACACTAATATCTTGGATAGCTTCAAATACCTTGGTAGGTGGTCCATAACAATGGTGGGTCATGTCAAGAAGTCTTACGGTGGATTGGCCTGGCCCATGGTGTTATGGACTCGCTCAGCACGAGTATCTGGCGTTGCCGGTAACTGTGCAGACATACAAAGATTCGGATCTTTATGTCGCTGATGATCCCTGTCATACTGTATGACCGTGAGACCTCGGTACTGAACACCGATCTGAAGGGGTGAATTGATGTCTTGGTAATAAATGCCTTCGCAGAATCATGGATTATCGCTGGAATAATTTTGTGTCAAATCAGCGATAGCTCCGTGAGACTGATTACCAGCATAGTCTGCCAACGTCAACTCTGGATATATGGGCATGTGACACGTTACCCAGAAGGTGATCCTGCTTGTCGGGTTGTTTCTGAAAGAGATAACCCGGGGTGGAGGAGGCCAAGGGGGCGCCCACAAAGTTCGTGGCTGGGGCAAGTCGATGCTTCCTGCTGGGAGTTAGTTGGTATGGGAAGGGGACTTGCATGGGGACTTGCACGGGGTGATCACTGGAGCTGGCGTCGGAGGGTTGGCGAGGCGACGCGCCCCTTGACGTATGCCCCCAATGATTGATTGACAAAAAATACACACAATTGCAGTGTTAAGTGAGATTACATAGGATTACACGCAATAGGATTATACATAATTAAATAGGATTATATGTAATTACAAATAATTACACACACTTATACATATAATTACACTCTTACATACAATTACACATAATTACATGTAATTATACGCAATCATATGTAATCATATATTATATAGAATTACACAATTACATAGGATTTTACACGCAACTCCATAAGGTTACATACAATTAGTTTGTTGATAGTTGTGTGGATAGTTTTGATGGATAGTTGTGTGGATAGTTGTGTGGATAGTCGTGTGGATAGTTGTGTGGATAGTTGTGTGGATAGTTGTGTGGATAGTTGTGTGGATAGTCGTGTGGATAGTTGTGTGGATAGTTGTGTGGATAGTCGTGTGGATAGTTGTGTGGATAGTCGTGTGGATAGTCGTGTGGATAGTTGTGTGGATAGTTGTGTGGATAGTTGTGTGGATAGTTGTGTGGATAGTCGTGTGGATAGTTGTGTGGATAGTTGTGTGGATAGTTTTATGGATAGTCGTGTGGATAGTTGTGTGGATAGTTGTGTGGATAGTTGTGTGGATAGTTGTGTGGATAGTTGTGTGGATAGTTGTGTGGATAGTTTTATGGATAGTCGTGTGGATAGTTGTGTGGATAGTTGTGTGGATAGTTTTATGGATAGTTGTGTGGATAGTTGTGTGGATAGTTGTGTGGATAGTTGTGTGGATAGTTGTGTGGATAGTTTTATGGATAGTCGTGTGGATAGTTGTGTGGATAGTTGTGTGGATAGTTGTGTGGATAGTTGTGTGGATAGTTTTATGGATAGTCGTGTGGATAGTTGTGTGGATAGTTGTGTGGATAGTCGTGTGGATAGTTGTGTGGATAGTTGTGTGGATAGTTGTGTGGATAGTTGTGTGGATAGTTGTGTGGATAGTTTTATGGATAGTTGTGTGGATAGTTGTGTGGATAGTTGTGTGGATAGTTTTATGGATAGTTGTGTGGATAGTTGTGTGGATAGTTGTGTGGATAGTTGTGTGGATAGTTGTGTGGATAGTCGTGTGGATAGTTGTGTGGATAGTTGTGTGGATAGTTGTGTGGATAGTTGTGTGGATAGTTTTATGGATAGTCGTGTGGATAGTTGTGTGGATAGTTGTGTGGATAGTTGTGTGGATAGTTGTGTGGATAGTTGTGTGGATAGTTGTGTGGATAGTTGTGTGGATAGTTGTGTGGATAGTTGTGTGGATAGTTGTGGATAGTTGTGTGGATAGTTGTGTGGATAGATAGTTGTGTGGATAGTTGTGTGGATAGTTGTGTGGATAGTTGTGTGGATAGTTGTGTGGTAGTTGTGTGGATAGTTGTGTGGATAGTTTTGTATTTGTGGATAGTTGTGTGGATAGTGTGTGGATAGTTGTGTGGATAGTTGTGTGGATAGTTTGTGTGGATAGTTGTGTGGATAGTTGTGTGGATAGTTGTGTGGATAGTCGTGTGGATAGTTGTGTGGATAGTTGTGTGGATAGTTGTGTGGATAGTTGTGTGGATAGTCGTGTGATAGTTGTGTGGATAGTTGTGTGGATAGTTGTGTGGATAGTTGTGTGGATAGTTGTGTGGATAGTCGTGTGGATAGTTGTGTGGATAGTTGTGTGGATAGTTGTGTGGATAGTTGTGTGGATAGTCGTGTGGATAGTTGTGTGGATAGTTGTGTGGATAGTTGTGTGGATAGTTTTATGGATAGTCGTGTGGATAGTTGTGTGGATAGTTGTGTGGATAGTTGTGTGGATAGTCGTGTGGATAGTGTGTGGATAGTTTGGTGTGGATAGTTGTGTGGATAGTTGTGTGGATAGTCGTGTGGATAGTTTGTGTGGATAGTCGTGTGGATAGTTGTGTGGATAGTCGTGTGGATAGTCGTGTGGATAGTTGTGTGGATAGTTGTGTGGATAGTCGTGTGGATAGTTGTGTGGATAGTCGTGTGGATAGTCGTGTGGATAGTTGTGTGGATAGTTGTGTGGATAGTCGTGTGGATAGTTGTGTGGATAGTCGTGTGGATAGTTGTGTGGATAGTTGTGTGGATAGTCGTGTGGATAGTCGTGTGATAGTTGTGTGGATAGTTGTGTGGATAGTTGTGTGGATAGTTGTGTGGATAGTTGTGTGGATAGTCGTGTGGATAGTTTGTGTGGATAGTTGTGTGGATAGTTGTGTGGATAGTCGTGTGGATAGTTGTGTGGATAGTTGTGTGGATAGTCGTGTGGATAGTTGTGTGGATAGTTGTGTGGATAGTCGTGTGGATAGTTGTGTGGATAGTTGCGTGTGTTCAAGTGTATCAATTACCATCATAATCCTTTTTTCTTTCCCTTTAAGTTGCAGTGAAGTAAAGTTTGTGTAAAAAAAATACCAATAGTGATTCCTAATTAAAGATTTTTTTTTCTCTATGATGCAAAGTCGATACAAAAATGTGTATTACTTAATCATAAGTTTCAATTATGTCTTCGTGGGATAGAGAGAAGGGAAGGGAAGGGAAGGAAGGAAGGGAAGAGAAAGGAAGGGAAGGGAAAGAAGGGAAAGGAAGGAAGGGAAGAGAAGGGAAATAGAATGAGGAGAGGAAGGAAAGGAAGAAAAGAGGAGGAAACGGAGAGATGTATGGAAAAAGGGAAAATAACTGAAGAAGAGATAAAATAATAGATGGTGAAGGAATAACAGGTAAGAGGGGAAAAAAAAGATGAAAAGAAAAGCAGATAATAGAAGGAAAGAGAAAGGAGGAAAGAAGAATGGTGAAACAAATAGAGAAAAATGAGACCAGGAAGATAGAAAGAAAAGAAGAGGAGAACAAAGATGAGAGGATGATAATGTTATTGAATAGTGAAAAAAAAATAACAAAAGAAAGTACAAAAAAACTAGAATGAACACGAAAAAAAAGATTAGGAGGAAGAAAAGAAAGATTTTTTTTCTTCTCTCTCTCTCTCTCCTCCTCTCTCTCCTCTCC
>JAPQNM010000037.1:7670414-7677914 GCA_029783475.1 Metacarcinus magister | reverse complement strand
CTCCCTCTGCTACTGCTATAATCCATGTTTTGGCCCCATATAGTGTGCAGTGGGCACAGCTACTCCTTCATACAACCTTTTCTTTACATTCATCTCCTTAACTCTACAACTAAACACATTTATTCCCCTTAACATCTTTCCTACATCAATGATTCTAGACTTCACCTCTGTCTCTATTCCTCCATCTACACTAATCTTGGACCCTAAATATTTAAAGCATTCCACCTCAAGTACTTTACCATTCTTCTCTATATATTGTATTATCAGTTATCCATTGTATTTTGGTCCAGTAGGACTGTTGCTGTCTGTTCTTCCAATGTATCATTGTATTATTCATTGTTAGTCTAAATAATCTATTTTCCGACGTATTTTCATCTCTGTTTTCATGTCTACTATTTTGCTTCACTACAATTAAATTATCCCACCAGTGTTACTCTTTTATTGCCTTGAATTATCTTTTTTAAACTCTGTATGTAGTGTGGCTTCTATTATTTGTTCGTGTTCTCCCATCACCAAACCCTCGTGTGCATTTCATTACTTCTGTTGGAAAGGCGGAGGCTTCCTTTCCGTATTTGTGAAGGATGAAATAGAAGAGGAATCGTGCGTTTGAATGATGTAATGGTACACTTGTACACTTGTAATATGGAAAGATGTTGGGTAGCAACTGAGGTCACAGTGAGGTGGGGCGCGCGGGCAGGCCTGGTCAAGCCGAGATTGAGTCTCTGCTGGAATGAGATGTGGGTCCTCACAGACAAAACCAGAGGAAACTTTCTTGAGGGAATCAAGATGTGATATTACTCCTACACACTCGTCCACATTCTTCAACTAACTGACAACTTCTCTTTCGAATCCGCCATGTATAGATACGCATACACTCCTCTCCTTTAGCCCCTAGGCCTCACCCCGCCCAACACAGTGCATCAGGTCAGTCACGCAAATGGGGCCCAGGTCGGGGGACTTATCCACAACAGGGCCTGGTGGGCTTACCCTTGCCAGATCATGGGTAACTGATGCCCTACTCCCTCCCCGCACCTGATCTGATTCAAGGGTCACACCAGATGTTGGGGAACCTCCACGGGTCGTCAAAACCTAAAACTGAATACCTGTCGTGTGTATCACTATGTTAAAGTGCTATCTAATGCATTATGGGTTTTTTTTTATATAATATTTACACAAAGACAAGAATGAGAACTGAAATTTGACATTTATTCCACACTTAGATGGATCTGTGAGAGATGTTCATAGTGAATTCAGGAGGAAGCTGAGGCGGGAAACGCGTCACCAAGTTGTTTCATAAAGCATCACTGGTGTTTGTGTGTGTAATGTGTGAGGGTAATAACTAGATAGCAAAGATAGTGATTACTGAAAAAGATAATATTTAGGTAGCACATAGCGTAACAAAGTGTCAGCAGGGGACACGATGGCTAATGACTGAGGGTAGATCACAGGGAGGGGAGAGTGAGAGATGAGGTCTGCTTACTCGTGAGGTCACAGAACTAATTAATGAGAGAGAGAGAGAGAGAGAGAGAGAGAGAGAGAGAGAGAGAGAGAGAGAGAGAGAGAGAGAGAGAGAGAGAGAGAGAGAGAGAGAGAGAGAGAGAGAGAGAGAGAGAGAGAGAGAGAGAGAGAGAGAGTAATTATAAGTTGGAAGGAAAAGAGAAGAGGGAAAAATCAGAGGGAAGAAGAATGGAGGAGAGGGGAGAGAGAAGGGGGAAAGAAGAGATAAAGAGGAAGGAAAGGGGGATAGTGAAATGGAAGGGGAAGGGAGTAGGATGAGTATATAATTACTATTCTCTCTCTCTCTCTCTCTCTCTCTCTCTCTCTCTCTCTCTCTCTCTCTCTCTCTCTCTCTCTCTCTCTCTCTCTCTCTCTTTCTTTCTCTCGCTCGCTCTCTCTTTTTTACTGAATATATGAGATAGATGAGGAGAAAGAAAAAGGAAAGGGAAGGAAGAGTAGGAATAAAATAAGTGAAGAGAGGGAGGACAAAGGAAGGTAAAGAGAAGAGAGAAATGATAGGAGGAGGAGGAGGAGGAGGTGCCGTAAGGAGGAGAGGAAACGCAAGACACACTCAGGACTCTCAGGAACTAGTAATGGCAGAAGCATTAAATGACTACTTTGCATCCATTTGTTACTGTTGACGACACATATGAAATCCAAGACATAATACCAGCTCATCCTAATTTAGTTCCATTAAGCGATTGTAACTTTACTGAAGATGCAGTAACTAAAGCACTTGATAACATTAAAGTAAACAAAACCCCCGGTCCTCATTATATTGCACCGAGAGTTTTAAAAGAGGCAAAGTATCAATAAATCCTTAAATTCTGGAAGAGTCCCAGACATTTGGAAATTGACAAATGTTACGCCCATACAAGAAAAGGGAGACAAAGCTCTGCTTAGTAACTACAGACCAATCAGCCGTAGTTTGTAAACTAATGGAAACTATAATACGTGATCAATCACTAAGTTTGCAAAAAGATCGAATGAAGCGAAGCTCTGTTTCTTTAATAGAATCGTAAATATTTGGAATTCTCTACCAACACAAATAGTTAACAGTATCACAATTGATCAATTTAAAAAGAATCTCGATAAGCACTTAGCATCTGTTTACCAAATTGAGTATTTCATTCCTACGTATTTTTTTTCTTCATAATAATAGACGTAGATTAGTCTTGTTTTTCTCACTTTCCTATATAAATTCCATGATCGTTTGCCTATACTACATGGTATCACGTCCTCTTCCGGCCAGCTTCGGCTTGAGGGAGGGGTGGGTGGGGAGGAGCCTTCTACTTTGATGTCCTTATCTCGTGAAACTATTCACAAAAACAGGGTAACAGAGTCTGATGACATCCTATTTTTGTGAATAGGTTCATGACATATCAAAACATCCTTGCCTCTCTGATGAAAACAAGGCCTTGAAGGACAACCACAATGCTGTGGTTAGGGACCACCAGGCCCTTCTGGAAGACCACAACGTTGTGGATAAGGGCTACAGGGTCCTTGCGACACACCACATTAGTGTGGTGAAGGACTATAAGGTTATATTGTCAGACCACCAGGTCTTGAAAGAAAAGTATGACCTTTTAGATAGGGACCACCAGGTCCTACTGGAAGACCACTACGGTCTGCTGTCAGACTGGAAGGTGTTAAAGAAAAGTCATGACCTTATGGTTAATGACCACACGAAGGTTGTGTCAGAGGTGAGCAGTGTGCGTCAACAGCACACAGCACTGCAAAGTCTGCTGCAGAACAACAAGGACGACCTTCGGGTTGTTCCGAAGGAGAAGGAAGCTTTGGAAACAGAGCTGAAGAAGGAACTGGACCTAAATGTCAACTTGAACAGACGGTTGAACCTGGTCCAGAACCGCAAGGATGAAGCTTCCACTCTGGTCCAGAGTATCTCAGATCAGTGGAAGGTGATTGCAGCGACGCAGCGACTCGAGTATCAGACACTCGAGACTCGCCGCCAGGAATTGGAATGGCACCACGCCCAGTGCCTTGATGAACTACACACCAGTGTACAAAGGGAAGACCGTGCTGCCCACGACCTGCAGGAGGCAGCACGGAACATGACTCTCGTCCAGTGGGAGAAAGACCACATGCAACACTATTACGTTACACTGGCGAGAGAATCTGTGTCACAAGCACACAGACAAGAATGGCTGCAAGATGCAGAAGAAGCTGACAAGCATCTACAAGAATCACAGCCAAGGGAGAGTCACGACCAAAGTGACCAGGCATCAAACTGTGTGATCTACAACACACGTAGACAAAAACGTTAAACATAAACCAACTTGGAAAGACCTTTTGATATACATGGAGGACTTAAGGAAAACTATACATGCAAGGGAAGAGTTATGAAAACAAGGAAAAGTCTGCTTACTCATATGACTTTTGAATTACTTTCTTAAAAGAAATATACTGTGTATTTTAGCATTGCATTATTTTGTTTATTTGATAATTTACTTATTGATTAATTGATTAGTTCATTCACTTATATATTTCGTCAGTCAGTGTGTGTGTGTGTGTGTGTGTGTGTGTGTGTGTGTGTGTGTGTGTGTGTGTGTGTGTGTGTGTGTGTGTGTGTGTGTGTGTGTGTGTGTGTGTGTGTGTGTGTGTGTGTGTGTGTGTGTGTGTTTTGTTAACGTCTGTCTGTTTATCTATCTATCTCTATATATCTATCTATCTTTTTAACCTCCTCCTCCTCCTCCATAACTGATTATGTAACTACCGATCTCACAAGCACCACTCGTAACAATGGCTTCATAATAATTGGTAATCGACTATGTAACTACCGATCACACAAGCACCATTCGTAACAATGGCTTCAAGGTCATTGGTAAGCGTTTTAGATCGAATGAAGCGAATCACTTTTTCTTCAATAGAATCGTGAATATTTAGAATTCTCTCCCAGCACAAATAGTTAACAGTAACATAATTGAATCATTTAAGAAGAAACTCGATAAGCATTTAGCATCTATTCACCAAATTGAGTATTTCATTGATGTGTAATTTTTTTTCACTCCATAGAAATAGACATAGATTAGTTTTGTTTTTCCTACTTTCCTATATAAATTCCATGATAGTTTGTCTATGCTATATGGTATCGATTCCTCTTCCGGCCAGCTTTGGCTGGAGGGAGGAGTCTTCCGTTTTGCTGTCCTTTTGTCTCTATTAAGTAGATATTATAGTAGTAGTGTAGCCACACAGACAGCCTCGTTAGGTCCAGTAAGACTGTTGCTGTCTGTTCTTCCTTTGTACTCCTTTGTCTCACGTACATATGTTGTCGTTAGACTCTGTCACATCCTGTTTTTGTGAATAGGTTCACGACACTAGTTGCTATCAAGTAGATATTTAGTAGTAGTGTAGCCACACGTATAGCCTCGTTAGGTTCAGTAGGACTGTTGTTGTCTTTTCTTCCTTTGTACTCCAATAATATTTCTTTACTACGTTCTATTTTTTTTTTCTCATGAATTTTTTTTTCTCACTAAATATGCTACTTACCTCCTCCTCCTCCTCCTCCTCCTCCTCCTCCTTGCCCTTCTACGTTTTTTTTTCTTCTGTTTCACATTTATTTAAGAACATAAGAAAATAAGGAGGCTACAAAAGGCCAGTTGACCTACACAAGGCAGCTCCTGTGCACCTAACACTTACCATCTGTTTTCTTCATCCATTGAAATGTTCAACCTTTTCTAAAAAGTATCTACTGTCCCGGCACTTACCACATGCTTGCTGAGTTTGTTCCACTCCTTTACTACTCTATTAGTGAACCAATGTTTACCTATATCTTTCCTGATTGTAACTTGTCTAACTTGAAACCATTTGTTCGTGTTCTTATTTTCTCCTTGACTATGAGAACCTTATTCATATCCCCTTTGTTGAAAACTGTGACCATTTAAACACTTCTATCAGAACTCCCCTTACCCTACGTCTTTCTAAAGAGTGTAGATTGAGGTGTTTTAATCTATCCTTATGAGTTAAGTTCCTTATTCCCTGAATCATTTTAGTCATTCTTCCTTGCACTGCTTCTAGCTTAACTATATCCATTCTATAGTGTGGAGACCTGCACAGCATAATCTAAATGAGGTCTAACTAACTCTAAGTAAAGTCTTAGTTTTACATCTGCTGATCTATTACTTACGCTCCTGGTGATAAAACCCAGTATCTTGTTAGCTCTGTTCCTGACACTAATACACTGCTCTCTAGGTCTCAATTGTACTGGGGGACTTGGCTAAAGCCCCACTGGGTGACGCACCGGGCAGACAGACAGAGCGGGCATCCTCGGGAAACGCACTGAGTGCGCGCACAGAACATAGTTGCCATACCTACAATAAATGTTGCCACATTTAGGCTAATACACAATGCCTGACTCACCAACACTCCTAAGTCTTTTTCCGAATTCGATTTACCTATATCTACTCCGTCTAGGGTATATCTATTTCTGTTCAGCTCATCCTGAAATACCAAAGCTTTTCGCTCCGAACTGATTTATCTCCCTATCTTATTGTAATCCGCAAATTTACTGATGTTGCTACTTAAAACCAGAATCCAAATATTATATATATATATATATATATATATATATATATATATATATATATATATATATATATATATAGAGAGAGAGAGAGAGAGAGAGAGAGAGAGAGAGAGATAGATAGATAGATAGATAGATAGATAGATAGATAGATAGATAGATAGATAGATAGATAATGAAAAGTAATGGGCCAAGTACTGACCCTTGGGGAGACTCAACTATTTACTGAACACAAATTAGATTTTTTACCGTTTATCTGAACCCTTTGTTTCCTACCACAAAGTCACGCTTTAATCCAATTATAGACCTTACCATCTATCCGGTGGGTCTTCATTTTCGTCAACAGTCTCTGGTGAGGCACCTTGTCAAACGCCTTGCTGAAATGTAAAATATTGGTACTTTAATTAGATAAGAAAAAAAGAAAAAAGAAAAAGAAAATTCCTTCTTTTATATTCCCTTCATTCATAAGCTCAAATATATTCATTCATTCCTATACATGAATTTTTTCACACCATGTTCACATATTATTTAAATGAAATATGTAATGGTATTGAAATTCCTTTTCACATAATTATTCTTTCGTCTGGCAATGAGGTGAGAGCGAAAGAAAACTAGAAGTGACTTGATGAATCTTTATATAACTTTAAACTTTCATTTTATAAAACACTTTTTCTTCATGGTGTTCTTACCCGTGTGAATGGATAATGAGGCGCGTGAATGATGCCGTGTATGTTTGCGATGCCTTGTTTTGGTAGTTTCCCGAATCAATCATAACGCGAAAGTAAAAGTTGCAAAAATGGAAACTGATCTATTTTACTATTTTTTTCCATTTTTTTTTTTAAACTTGTATTTTTTTCGTCTTTTCTTCTTTTCTCGTTTATAATTGTTTTCAGAAAAAGATTACAGTAATAATTATAATCACGCATATAGTATTTTTTCTTCAAACTAGTATTTTCCTTCCCTCTATTCCTTCTCTTCTTCCTTATTTCCTTCCTTCATTCTTCAATTTTTCATTTATTCCTGCATAGTGTCCATCATATAGATTCACACAGATAAATATATTCATTGATAATTTGACTGATAAATGAAAATAGATAATATATAACTAGATTAACTAAAAATTTTTTGTCACTCTTCTTTTCATCTAAATTTGATTTTTTTTTCTTCTTTTTCTTTCTTTTTTCTAGTTTCTTCTGCTTCTTCTTCGTCTTCTTTTTCTCTTTCTTCTTCTTCTTCTTCTTCTTCTTCTCTTTCTTCTTCTTCTTCTTCTTCTTCTTCTTCTTCTTCTTCTTCTTCTTCTTCTTCTTCTTCTTCTTCTTCTTCTTCTTCTTCTTCTTCTTTTCTTCTTCTTCTTCTTCTTCCTCATCATCATCTTCATTCTGCTGTTACATATTTTCCATTATCTGCCTTTTTTCCCGTTTCCATTTTTACTTGCTTATTAGCCCTTGTTATCGTCTTCCTCT
>JAPQNM010000037.1:7640414-7662914 GCA_029783475.1 Metacarcinus magister | reverse complement strand
CACACACACACACACACACACACACACACACACACACACACACCACACACACACACACACACACACCACACACACACACACACACACACACACACACACACACACACACACACACACACACACACACACACACACCACACACACACACACACACACACACACACACACACACACACACACACACACACACACACACACACACACACACACACACACACACACACACACACACACACACCACACACACACACACACACACACACACACACACACACACACACACACACACACACACACACACCACACACACACACACACACACACACACACACACACACACACACACACACACACACACACACACACACACACACACACACACCACACACACACACACACACACACACACACACACACACACACACACACACCACACACACACACACACACACACACACACACACACACACACACACACACACACACACACACACACACACACACACACACCACACACACACACACACACACACCACACACACACACACACACACACACACACACACACACACACACACACACACACACACACACACACCACACACACACACACACACACACACACACACACACACACACACACACACACACACACACACCACACACACACACACACACACACACACACACACACACACACACACACACACACACACACACACACCACACACACACACACACACACACACACACACACACACACACACACACACACACACACACACACACACACACACACACACACACACACACACACACACACAGCTTTCCAAATAGTAAGAGAGAATGCAACAAGCTTAATATAACGAGCTTGACTGAGTCTTGCAAAAATAAAGTTAGCTAAGAACTCAGACACACACACACACACACACACACACACACACACACACACACACACACACACACACACACACACACACACACACACACATACACACACACACACACACACACACACACACACACACACACACACACACACACACACACACACACACACACATTCAGCTTTCCAAATAGAGCGATAAATCAGTGGAATATATTATCGGAGGAAGTTGTGTACCAAAAATAGAAAATAATATGATGAAATAGTAAGAGAGAATGCAACAAGCTTAATATAACGAGCTTGACTTAGTCTTGCAAAAATAAAGTTAGCTAAGAACTCAGACACACACACACACACACACACACACACACACACACACACACACACACACACACACACACACACACACACACACACACACACATACACACACACACACACACACACACACACACACACACACACACACACACACACACACACACACACACACACACGTGGTCCAGTGGTAAAGACTTCGCCGGTCATCCGGCAAAGGCGTGGGTTCGAACCCTATTCTTGTTGCTATTTATTTTTCACTGCCAAATCATGGTTAGTGTCCCCGTTGAGCAAAGGATGGGTGTGTGTGTGTGTGTGTGTGTGTGTGTGTGTGTGTGTGTGTGTGTGTGTGTGTGTGTGTGTGTGTGTGTGTGTGTGATGTGTGAGGTGTCTCAGCCTTACTCATAGATCCGTCTCTATGAGCTCTGACCTTTTTCAGGGAGGGTAATGGCTGACGATCACGAATCCAGCGCGTGATCCTGCTGACCATGGTGAATAATACATACCAAATATATTACTATACTCACACCCAAGAGGACTTCTCCCACTTAGGGATCTTCACCACTCCGTCCTCATCCCAAACTCCCGTTTCCTGAAGGGAGTTCAGGAATGTCTAAGGAAATTGAGGAATTCCTTCAAGACATCCTAACACTGGTTCTATACATTCACTACTGCATGACTATGATAATGATAATAATGATGACACCGAGAGAGAGAGAGAGAGAGGAGAGAGAGAGAGAGAGAGAGAGAGAGAGAGAGAGAGAGAGAGAGAGAGAGAGAGAGAGAGAGAGAGAGAGAGAGAGAGATATCCTCACCTATTAATTGAGTCTAGCTGATCACCACCCGTCAGACGCCACCCTGTTACCTTTTTCAAACCGTTCCTGCTTTGGAGTGGCGGAGACTCACATCTTTAAGTGATAGTAACTTACCTTGCAGACTATCACGTTGTCTTTACCTGACAGATTATTTCAGTGTTAATAACTTTGGAATGAAGTAATGTCTGTGCATCCTAATTATAGTTCTATATGTAAAGACTAACACGTGAACAAATATATTAATTTTTTATACATTACATAGATGTTAGTGTCAATGTATTTGCTTTTGGATATTTTGTGAGCGTAGGATATCAAAGTTTTTACTAATATTTGTGTGTTTAGATAAGTTATTTACGTTATTATAATGAATATTAAGAATACTTCAGTACGTGAGTTAACAGTTTATAGTTAATGAAGTTTTCCTTATTAATAGAGCGTCACTTTATAGAATATAAGAAATGTGTAATAATACATTCATTGCCATAAAACTGTTTCATCATAATTCAGTAAAGGCCTTTTATCTTCATTCCGTCTTCTTCTTCCGTCTCTCCTCCCTCCCTCCTTCCCGTACCATACTGCCTCGCCTCCCAAGGGTGGTATACTATTATACACCAGCCGGAGGGAGGAAGGCGGATGGAAGGGGGAACGTGAGGTGAGCCAAGCCAAGGACAGTTTACTAACAAAATCTGGACGGCCAACTCGGGCACCAAGCCAGTGAAGTGTCCAGTAAGGAAGTGAAGGTGAATCACAGCAGGTACTCGTCATTTGTGAGAGTGTACCGCCATAAAAGCACAACAACCTAATTAACTTGTACAAATGTCAACATTGTAGCTGATGTCATATTTATAGTCATAAAGATTATTGATTGTACATTTATAACAGTTTTGTTAATTGAAACAATTACGTTTGTGGACATTGTCGTAAACTAAGTAACATACATTTTATAGTTCCCATCTTTCTTCATTTATATATATATAATATATATATATATATATATATATATATATACATATATATATATATATATATATATATATATATATATATATATATATATATTACATATATATATATATATATATATATATATATATATATATATACATATATATATATATATATATATATATATATATATATATATATATATATATGTATACATATATATATATATATATATATATATATATATATATATATATACATATATATATATATATATATATATATATATAAATATATATATATATATATATATATATATATATTTTACATTAAAAGGGTAATGGCAACATAAATAAGAAAAAAAATCCCGCTTGTCGCCAGACCCTGTAAAGAGGACAGTAGGAGAATAGAAGCAAGGGGTGGAGATCCAGTTAACATTAGAGGTGTCTTGACACTCCTCTTTTGAAAGAGTTTAAGTCATAGGCAGGTGGAAAAACAGACAACGGAAGAGAGTTCCAGAGTTTACCAGTGTAAGGGATGAAAGAGTGAAGATACTGGTTAACTCTTGCATTAGGAAGATGGACAGAATAAGGATGAGAAGAAGTAGAAAGTCTTGTACAGTGAGGCCGCGGGAGGGGGGGAGGCATGCAGTTAGCAAGTTCAGAAGAGCAGTCAGCATGAAAATAGCGGTAAAAGATAGATAAAGATGCAACATTGCGGCGGTGACTTAAAGAATCAAGAAAGTCAGTTATATATATATATATATATATATATATATATATATATATATATATATATATATATATATTTACAATATATGTATAATAATAATAATAATAAATGGATTATTAATAAGGCAGTCATAGACTGAACTTATACATATGAAAGAAATCAATATCCTAGGGTATAACTAAATTTACATAGAGTTTAAGCTGCGTACGATGGAAGGGATCCGGCTCTTCTTGAAGCAGTCGGTCCTCGGTGCTTTGATTGGGATTAGTTTGTTACTGAGTCGTGTAGCACGAACGGGGGAATGGGCATCGCGTCAGGGGGGGTTGTCAGATTACGGTGTCGAGGGTGTTTTAATAGGCCTTTCCCGAATTTCCTCACGGCCTCCTCATGTCTGAGAGACAGCCTCGGTAGACTTAGAGTGGAGAGAACACTTTCGCAGTCGCTGTAAGCAGGGACCAGGATGATTTTAAATGCTCGTTTCTGAACCTTCTCAAGTTGGTGGTGTTGTGTGAGGTTCAGAGATGATGACCAGGCTGGGGAGGCATACATGAGCTTAGGGAGTATGAAGGAAGTATATACTTCCTTTAGCTCAGCAGCCGGTGTCCCCAAGGACCGGAGCCTTCGTAGCATGTAAATTTTGTAGGAAGCTGATCTGATGGTATTTGTGACATATTGCTTCCAATTGAGTTTGTCATCCAAGATGATGTCAAGTAACCGAGTTGACTGCACTACTTGGAAGGGATGGGAGCCAACGGAGAGCTGGGGAGGGGGGACTGCTGGTGAGGAGGTGCAAAAGTTCATCACCACGGTCTTGGTGTGGTTGATGGACACTTTCTTTAGCTCCGTCCACGCCTGTAGGCTGTCAAAGGTGGCTTGTAGAGGGGAGAAGTCTGGGGACTTGGTGTAGACGGGGATGCCAACGGTGCTGTCGTTCACGGACTTCCAACGATGCGGTGTGTCAGTGAGGGCATCGTTAATAAGAATGAGGAAGCATAGTGGACCCATCTTGGTGCCCTGTGGGACCCCACAAGTCAGGTGTTGGAAGGAGGAGACACAGCCCTGATAACGTATAGTTTGTCGACGCCCGCTGAGGAAATCGGCCAGCCACGCTATCAGGTTGGGATGAAGACCCAGATTTATGGCCTTGGTGATGACAACAGTGTGGTCCACAAAATCAAAGGCTTTTCTAAAGTCTACAAAAGCAATAGCGAGAGAGGTGTTACGTTTGTCCAGGTGGCTGTGTATAAAATCAAGGAAGCTGACAAGGCAGTGAGTGGTGGAGGAAGATTTCATATTTCCAAATTGTTGTGAATCTATGGATGTTTTGTAGCGGAGGTTGTCGGCTACGTAAGGATTGGAACAACACCCTGACTTGGTTTTCTTAGTTTATTGCTGCACGAGTTGGTGGACACACAGGTAATTTGTAGAGTTGACAGAGAGCCTGGAGATGGTGAGTGTTGTGTGAGGGGAGCCATGAGGCTTGACTCCCCGATGTTAGCTGTGGTGTAAGCTAGTGGTAGACTCGTGGTTGACTGACTGACTGACTGAGTGTGTGTGTGTGTGGGGCAGCTTATATTGGGCTCGCAAACCTGTGGACACCTGGGGTCAGATCACAGGTGAGGTGAGGTCAAGTTAATCTCGACCTCAGCCGCGGTCTCGAGGGAAGTAATTATAGGCTCAAGCTATGGGTGTGTGTGCAGTGTATATATGTGATTGTTGCTGTTGTTGCTGCTACAGTTTTGATGTCTGAATAAGCCCGGTCAAAGACAAAGTCTTCACAAATGAGGCTAGGGAGGGGTGTGATAGTGATTGGTCTTAAATCATTTAAGAACTGAGGACTGATTGTTGCATAAGAAGTCTTCCAATCGCTGGGGCATGAATTTTGTGGGAGTGAGGCATTAGTAATGGAGCAGAGAGGAGTAGCTAGTTCAGGGGCGTAGTAGTAAATCCGTGGGTAGACGAAGGGGGTAGCTCATGACTACGCCACGCGTGGTGTTGCTATTAGGGTCAAGCTGAACCAGCTTGGCCCTGTTGGGGCTACAGTTGACTGCAACATCCTGCAGGTGTTGGAAGGTCTCGGTGGATTTTGGGAGGATAACAGAGCTGCCTGCCTTCCCCGGCAGGCATCTCAGGAAAATCCTCTTCAAGAACGTCTGAAAACCATCTTGAACGGGGACTCGGAATGCAGGGAACTCCTGTTCCGATGAGGCGAGTTGCGGGCATGAGACACCAACCATGGTGGCCTGGGCGGTTCGAGTGCGGCGCCGCTTGTTCGACACCATGGTGAAGCCGTCATCGTCAGGGGCAGAGAGAGCGGTGGTGGAGGATGACGAGGCGACACCCAGAGGTAGTGCTGAAGGAGTAGACTCCTCTTTAAGTCACCGCCGCAATGTTGCATCTTTATCTATCTTCTACCGCTATTTTCATGCTGACTGCTCTTCTGAACTTGCTAACTGCATGCCTCCCCCCCTCCCGCGGCCTCGCTGCACAAGACTTTCTACTTCTTCTCATCCTTATTCTGTCCATCTTCCTAATGCAAGAGTTAACCAGTATCTTCACTCTTTCATCCCTTACACTGGTAAACTCTGGAACTCTCTTCCTTGGTCTGTTTTTCCACCTGCCTATGACTTAAACTCTTTCAAAAGAAGAGTCAAGACACCTCTAATGTTAACTGGATCTCCACCCCTTGCTTTTATTCTCCTACTGTCCTCTTTACAGGGTCTGGCGACAAGCGGGATTTTAATTTTTACTTATTTTTGTTTTCCCTTAGCCATTACCCTTTTAATGTTAAAAAAAAAAAAAAAATAAATAAATAAAAAATGCTGCAGCAGGCGTTTATGTATGGAGCTGAGGCAATATGTATATTATTACTATATATTTATTACCTATGTATAAGGTGTGCACATTTATATTGTGGCGTCTGGCATCTTGTGAGACCTGGCAACCGCGACCCGAGATGACCGACGCGTCGCCTCGCATGACCCGCAGCCTGCGCATACATCTTGTGTGATTGCAAGATCATATTTTCGTCGTCTCCTCCGTCCTGCGCTGTTTTACTCAATAAACCCCACGACGCCTCCGAAGTCTTCATTACCCTACCCTCTCCACGCTACCCTTACATTGCAACAACACTGGGAGGTGTAGCCGTAGCAGAAGCAGAGACGGATGGCGGAGGGGAGTGGCGGACAGTCTTACAGGGAGGAAAACCGCGCCGTGAAGCACTTCGGGACGATGAGTTGGAAACCAACAATGACCCGCTGCCAGGCGATGGAGGCCGAGGAAGTTTTGGCACAGCACCTGTAGCGTGCATGGACTGCGACTGAGGACGGGGAAACCCTACAAATGAGGCTCCCGAAAGGCGAGGGATGCGGGAAGCCCTCATCCTGGAAAGCGGCAGGAGGACACAGGCGTGTGCCTCCTACGCACAAGACGTGGGTAAAACTCAAGCAGTGGCTACGTCCGACCAGTCTGAAAGCTGGGTAAGGTACTCTGTCACGGGTTCAGGTCTATCTCCCTCCTGTATTGTCGTAACAATATTTTATTTATTGTGTGTAGAACTCGTGATGATAAATCTGTAGGATAATTACAAGCCTTCCGACACCAACCTCTATTCACTCACCTTCGGGAGGCTCTGTATCGCCTAAGTTTTTAAATCTAATGTACCCAGAGTGTTTGGCAAAGTAAACAAATAAGACAAGCTTCTTTAGTTTATTTAAATAAGCTTCCCCTGTAACGGAAAGATTATTAAAGACTCTCACACCATTCACTCGCTAACCTGGCTATAAAGAACTTAATTGTAAACCTTAAGATTCCTTACTGTACTCACAACCTTCCTACTCTCGAGGAAGTAGTGTGCGCGTGCGCGCGTACACACGTGGGTCCAGCGGGCTTGTGCGGCGTCCGTGGATGTAGCGGCGTGGGTTGAGGGGGGGCACGTGGTATCCAGATACACATCCACCTCTGTCCTTCCACACGGTCAGTTTCTTCTGCAAAGAAACTCCAAGAAACTCCACCTCTCTCCACTCGAGCTCCACTAAGCCTCTCCACCACACACTTCCCTTTCTCCACCTTCAGTTTCTGTACAAGAAACTCCACATAAATCCTCGCTCCACCTCTGCAAATCCCAGTCCACCTGACGATGATATACAGGGCAAGCGAGAAATATATACGTGGAAAAAGACTCCTTCCCCAACCTTCGACCTAACTCCACCGCCACGCCACACAGACTGACCGTCTCGCGGCATGGGGTCAGCGCGGGTCGCCTCTACCGCGCCCAGGTCATGGACATGCCACAAGCTGCCAGACGGCGTCACTCTGGTTGTGTTAATTCGTATAACACAACCCCAATTTATCATGCGCGTAAATGTTACACATCATGCAACTATCCCTACAATTAAGTAGACCTGCTTGCATGCAGAAAATGTCTCCCAGCTTGATAATACCCCCCCATGGATATAAAGCATTTTGGGTTCTAACACACTCATTGTCTGAAATGCTGCAATTTGATTGGTTCAGGCACGTCTTGTTTATGACGCACCCAAGAAATATTCCACTTAATGAAGCGTCCCCACCTGTGTCACGTAGACACAGGAAACTTTCCAGGGCCCCACATTCCTTAACCATGACAAGCTCTCCTCTGTCACGTAGGCCTAAAATTCCACCCATGACATACTCCCTTTGGTTGCTTGGTTGTCTATCGTGTCCCCATCTAGAGAACACACGGGGTATCAAGAGCCCGTCAACCTTCCTTTAATTCATGTTCATTAAGTAACTGTAGAAAACCGGCATCACAAGTACTTTATTGTGAGGGAAGCTGAAGTGTTTGTTCGTAAGGTCAGTTTTGTAAGTAAGATATTGATGTCCGTTAGTACAGGGGATTTCTACGGGTTTCACCTTCTAAGGCAGATGACTCATTTTTATCTATTCATCTAATTATCTATTTTATCAATTATTTCATTAAGAAGTTGTTTTTTTTAGCTCTATAAATTTCCATTTTCTTAAAGCACTTTCACACTGCACTTTATTATTTAGTTTTTTTCATTCTGGGACACTTTTTCTATTCAACGATTCATTCCACATTACAATTATATATATATATATATATATATATATATATATATATATATATATATATATATATATATATATATATATGTTGAGAACTCTTCATTATTATCATAATTTTCATCATCAGTATAGTAATGATGATAGTACAATAGTAAGAGTAGTAGAGGTAGGTAGTAGTAACAGTAGTAGTAGTAGTAGTAGTAGTATGATAGTAATAATAATAACTAAGAATAATAGTAGTAATAATGATGATAATGATAATAATAATAATGATATTACTACTACTACTACTGCTAATAATAATAATAATAATAATAATAATAATAATAATAATAATAGTAATAACAATAATATAGAAAGGAAATGTCATGATAAAATACAACAAATAAATAATGAATAAATAGTTCAGGAAAATTAATTGAATTATCTAAGAAACAATTACTTAATTTGGTTATCTATTTATTTATTTGATCATAAATTTATTTCCTTATTCATTTTTGTGTCGATAAAGTGTAATGAAGGAGTGAATGAAGACGGCTGATGAGAGAATTAGAGAAAGAGAGAGAGAGAGAGAGAGAGAGAGAGAGAGAGAGAGAGAGAGAGAGAGAGAGAGAGAGAGAGAGAGAGAGAGAGAGAGAGAGAGAGAGAAAGAGAAAGAGAGAAAAAAAAAAATACGAAAAGTTAAGTAAGAGAACGGAACAAAACAGGAAATTTAGTGAGTTGGAAATTACCGAATCTTCGCCAGTCCCTCCACCCCACCCCCCCTCCATCCCTCTTTCCCCTCCACCCAACTCCCCCTCCATCCCTCTTTCCCCTCCACCCCACCCCCCCTCCATCCCTCTTTCCCCTCCACCCAACTCCCCCTCCATCCCTCTTTCCCCTCCACCCCACCCCCCCTCCATCCCTCTTTCCCCTCCACCCCACCCCCCTCCATCCCTCTTTCCCCTCCACCCCACCCCCCCTCCATTCCTCTTTCTCCTCCACCCAACTCCCCCTCCATCCCTCTTTCCCCTCCACCCCACCCCCCCCCTCCATCCCTTTTTTTCCTCCACCCCACCCCACCATCCCTCTTTCCCCTCCACCCCACCCCCCTCCATCCCTCTTTCCCCTCCACCTCATCCCCCCTCCATCCCTCTTTCCCCTCCACCCTATCCCCCCTCCATTTCTCTTTTCCCTCCAACCCATCACCCCTCCATCCCTCTTTCCTCTCCCTTCCTCCCCTGCCCCTCCATTCTTTTCCCTCCTTTCCTCCCATGCCCCTCCTCCTTTGAATTACCCCTATCCCCCTCAACGTACTTACCTCATATTCCTCCCTCCCTTCCTCCTCCTCCTCCTCCTCCTCCTCCTCCTCCTCCTCCTCCTCCTCCTCCTCCTCCTCCTCCTCCTTCTCCTCCGGTTATTAAAAAAATTAGAATCACACGGCATATCTGGGAAAATTCTTAAATGAGTTGAAGACTGGTTTTCCGTAAGAAGGCAACGCGTTGTCATAAACGGTAAATCATCTAACTGGCGAGACGTTAAAAGCGGTGTGCCACAGGGCTCAGTACTTGGTCCCATTCTTTTTCTAATTTATGTCAATGATATTGATGAAGGCCTCATCTGTAAGATATCAAAATTTGCTGACGATACGAAAATCACGAGTAAAATAACTACAACCGCCAATAAACTACAATTTCAATCAAACCTCGACACGTTAGTCAGTTGGTCAAAAAAATGGCAAATGAAATTTAATGTTGATAATTGTAAAGTTTTGCATATCGGTAGCAATAATCAATTCACTAAATATACAATGAATAGCTCTGAACTTTCCAAGGTTAACCATGAAAAAGACTTAGGGGTAACTATTAGTAACGACCTCAAACCAGATAAACATTGTTCAGACGTTGTAAAAAAAGCGAACAAACTGGTCGGCTTCATCGGTAAAACTTTTGAGTATAAATCTGAAAAAGTTATCCTTACACTATATAATGCATTCGTACGCCCTCATCTAGAATATTGCATTCAATTTTGGTCACCATACTATAGAAAAAATATTAATAAGCTGGAGAGAATACAAAGAAGAATTACTAAAATGATCCCAAGATTGCGAAACAAGTCTTACGAAGAACGACTAAAGGAGCTGAACTTATTCAGTTTATCCAAACGTAGGCTACGAGGGGACCTAATTGAGGTTTTTAAAATTTTCCACGATTTTGATAATATTAACATAAACGACTATGTAACTACTGATCTCACAAGCACCACCCGTAACAATGGCTTAAAGATCATTGGTAAGCGTTTTAGATCGAATGAAGCGAAGCACTTTTTCTTCAATAGAATCGTAAATGTTTGGAATTCTCTCCCAGCACAAATAGTTAACAGTATTACAATTGAATCATTTAAGATGAAACTCGATAAGCACTTAACATCCGTTCATCAAGTCGAATATTTCACTACTGCGTAAATTTTTTAATTTAAAATTTTTTTTTAGCATAGATTACTCCTTGTTTTTCTCACTTTCCTATACAAATTCCATGATAGTTTTTACATACTACATCATATCACTTCCTCTTCCGGCCAGCTTCGGCTGGAGGAACCTTCCACTTTGCTGTCCTTTTGTCTCTATCAAGTAGATATTATAGTAGTAGTGTAGCTAAACAGACAGCCTCGTTAGGTCCAGTAGGACTGTTGCTGTCTGTTCTTCCTTTGTACTCCTTTGTACTCCTTGTTCTTCCATCCACTTTTCCCTTACTTGTGGGGGGTAGGGATGCGGGAAGGGGTATTTCTTAAGTTTAATACTTAGAAGGGAAGGAGAAGTGAAGGAGGAGGAGGAGGAGGAGGAGGAGGACGAGGAGAAGGGAACGAAAGACAAAAGAAGAAATAAGAATATATGTAATCAGCAGACAGTCAGTAATTAGAAAGAGGTATAATTGAATGTAATTATAGGAGAGAGAGAGAGAGAGAGAGAGAGAGAGAGAGAGAGAGAGAGAGAGAGAGAGAGAGAGAGAGAGAGAGAGAGAGAGAGAGAGAGAGAGAGAGAGAGAGAGAGAGAGAGAGAGAGAGAAGGATAAGAATTCTTTTTTATCAAGTTTACCAAAGACATCGGAAGAATTGAGGATGAAAGGGTGGAAACGAAGGAATGAAGGAAGGAGGGGAGGAGGGAGGGAAGGAGGATGAAAGGTGCAATAGGGAAGGAGGGGAGAGGGAAAGCTAGGGTAAGGAGGGGGGAGGGGAAGGTAGGGTAAAGAAGGGAGAGGGGAAGGGAGGGTAAGGATGGGAGAGAGAGGAAGGTAGGGTAAGGAAGGGGGAGAGGGGAAGGGAGGGTAAGAAGGGGAGAGGGAAAGGTAGGGTAAGGAGGGGGGAAAGGAAGGTAGGGTAAGGGTAAGGAGGGAAGAGGGGAAGGTAGGGTAAAGAAGGGAGAGGGGAAGGGAGGGTAAGGATGGGAGAGAGAGGAAGGAAGGGTAAGGAAGGGAGAGAGGGGAAGGTAGGGTAAGGAAGGGGGAGAGGGGAAGGGAGGGAAGAAGGGGAGAGAGGAAGGGAGAGAGGGGAAGGTAGGGTAAGGAAGGGGGAGAGGGGAAGGGAGGGGAAGAAGGGGAGAGAGGAAGGTAGAGTAAAGAGAGAAGGATTGGATTCCTATCACAAATTTCAATCCTAACATTTGAATAGAATGAATTTGATTATTGTTTGAAATAAAAAGGTTGAGAAAATTAACTTTATAATTCTGTACTATTTTTGTAAGGCATCGATCACGTGACGTTTCTTCTATACAATTCTATACAACTTCAATAGAATGGTGCAGTTCAGGACGTGACATGTGTGTACTGAACCTGCCCTAGTGAGGAATGTTAGATGGGTGAATTTACCGGGAGACTAAATTGTACTTTTTTCCCCTATTCATTTATTTTCTTCTTTACCAGTTAAGGAAGGTCAGTGAAGGATCATTAAATTAACAAAGAAAAAGGTCATTTACACTACCATTCCCGAAAAGTGTTGAGAGGAAGAGTCAGAAGAGTTAGTCAATTTTAGTCATGAGAGAGTCAAAAGAGTTCGTCAATATTAGTCATGAGAGAGTCTTGATATTCCTCTCCTGATATTGTTCAAGTCACAGGAAGATGGAACAACATAATTAGGCAAAGAGTTCCAGAGCTTACCAGTGAAAGGGATGAAAGAGTGAATGTACTGGTTAACTCTTGCATTAGTATTTTTGCAACTTTATTCATTATACACTACTACTACTGCTATGAATTCACTAATATTCATTCATTAGCTGAAATAGTTTTGTTCTGTGTCCACTAGTGTAAACAGAATCGTCCAGCCGGCCTATGAAACCGGGCTCACTCTAACCAATATCCCAAGCCAGGTGGTTTCATAGACCGGCACCTGTACAAGTGTGTGACCATCCTTGAACAATTCCTCCAATGTGCAGCAGTTCTGTAATGTTATGTTCACATGTACACCTGGGAGAAAGACTTGTGGATTCCTTTTCAAACTACTACGAAGGAAAAAGATTAGTGTTTGAAAAAGCGACAGAAATGGTTGTTTAATCAAATGAAATGTAGATGAAAAAAAAACGTTTGTAATAAGAAAAACGGGATTATTATTATTATTTTTTTATTTTACAATTTTAGTTTAAAGAGAGGGAGACAGGAATGGGCGGAGGAAGGGAGAGAACAAGGAGGAGGGAGGGAGAATGGAGGGAGGAAGGGAGGGAAGGAGGGAACAAGGAGGAGGGAGATATAGAAGGGAGGGAGAATGGATGGAGGAAGGGAGGGAAGGAGGGAACAAGGAGGAGGGAGATATAGAAGGGAGGGAGAATGGATGGAGGAAGGGAGGGAAGGAGGGAACAAGGAGGAGGGAGGTATAGAAGGGAGGGAGGAAGGGAGGGAAGGGGGGAACAAGGAGGAGGGAGGTATAGAAGGGAGGGAGAATGGAGGGAAGGAGGGAACAAGAAGGAGGGAGGTATAGAAGGGAGGAAGAATGGATGGAGGAAGGGAGGGAAGGAGGGAACAAGGAGGAGGGAGGTATAGAAGGGAGGGAGAATGGAGGGATGAACTGATAATGGGATGAACAAAGGGAAGGAAGTACTTAATAACTAAGGTACAGTGAGAGGAAACAGTAATTAGTGATTGGTGACCAGGTGTTAAAATACAGGTACATACAGGTCATGGTTACAGGCACATGCAGGTCACAGTTACAGGTACAAACAGGTCACAGTTACAGGTACAAACAGGTCACAGTTACATGGACTTGGGCTACAAAACTGTGCTGGTGATGTTTGGGCGATAAATTAGGCTATGAGTTGCGTGATTGGGCTTGTCAGGCTTTGGGCTATAAAATTGGGTTTAAGGGGCTGGAGGGAGCTGTCCGTGCCATCGATCCTGAAGACTTTTTGTTAATGGTGACTCACAGGAAACTCCTCCTCCTTGTGCTCCTCCTCCTTTTTTTTCTTCTTCTTCTTCTTCTTCTTCTTCTTCTTCTTCTTCTTCTTCTTCTTCTTCTTCTTCTTCTGTCCTTTCCTTCTTTCTTTCCATCTTTCCTTCCTTCCTTCCTTCCTTTTTTCCTTCCTTTCTTCCTTCCTTCCTTCCTTCCTTCCCTTTTTTCTTACTTTCTTTCTTTCTTTCTTTCTTTCTTTTTTTCCATCTTTTGTAGAGGTCCGTACGTATTTCTACGGCTTAGAGCCATATCTCACACCTCGACCTCACACCTCAATCTGGCGCCGATCTGTCTAGAGACAGAGGCGTCTGTCTAGAGGCGGCCAGTCACACACACATCTCCGCCACGAACACACACTCTTCCTTCTCATCGTGGTGCTTCTTAACAATAATCTAGAGTGAACGTTATTCGGTGTTTCCTGTTCCCGGATTTAGTGTATAAGGAAACACTACAATTGATAACTCCCGCAGTGACTCAAATACCCAGTGTCACAACAATGGAGACGGAAAATACACACCTTCGCCTACCGGTGTCCACATACGACGTAACTACATGGTTTATGGACCTGGAAGCGTTATGGAAGGATTCCCCTGGCATAACGGATTCACACAAGTTCCAAGCTGTTGTCAGCTCTATCCCTTCTGATATCGCAGCCCGTATTTCTGTCTGTCTGGTCAGGGTTAATCTCTGCTATTGGTACTATGTAACCCAGTACAACCAGCCGCATGGTCGGGCTGTCGACGACTAAACCGGCTCCCCCACTGGGCCCATACTAGTGAGGAGGGTGTGTTGGACATCCAGGTGGATTAAAAATAAGACCACACAAAGGGCAGATGAACTCACCGTGATGAGTCAATGGCCATCTAACCCCAACTATGGGTGAAATAGCGAGTCAGCCGGGAAATTCTCCCTCAGGATCTCTGCGTCCCTGCTCTTGGTTAGCAGTCAACCCAGCCCCTGATCTGGCTGGTTGGGGTGGGGCTTGCAACCCTTCCCTGTAAAACTTTTCTAATGCCACGACTAGTTCAAGAAGTAGAGGCCGGGGTCGAGGCTCTGGGTGCAGGCGTGGCCTTGGCCGCGACCCCGACCAGGTTTTGCTGGGGGGTCCATCCACGCAGACCCCTGTGATGCCAAGGCATCAGGGGACCCTGATGGACCTAATGATGAGTGCAGGGCAAAACCCACGGGACTCCTGCAACCTGACTGGTGTGAGAGGATCACCTTGCCCTACTTTTGATTCTAGTGGTGGCCGAGGGGCTGCAGAAGCGGCGCCTGCTCGCCGAACCAGCTCGGATGTAAATCTCCGGCAGGTTCTGCGTGTGGGCTCTTGGAACATACTAACCCTCTTAGAGGACCATGGATTACCTAATCTATCGGATGAGCTCAGTAGGCTGAGGATGGATATAGTGGGACTCTCTGAGACGAGGAGGCCTGGCAGTAGCGAGATCAGTAGTAGAGGTTTTACCTACTACTGGTCCGGCATGAACAATGGTGCTCGTCTTAAGGGAGTAGCTATAGGCGTCTCTAGCAGACTGCAGCCTTCCGTTGTTGAGGTTATTCCGGTTGATGAGCGTATAATGCGATTGAGGCTGAAGCACACCTGGGACTTCATGTCTTTTGTTGCAGTGTACGCTCCTACCGAGGTGTGTGGGGCTGACGAGAAAGAAATGTTCTACGCTGAAATCGACTGTGCCCACGCCGGGACACACTCATTGTCTGAATTTTGCAAAATTCAGAAGGTTGAGAATTTCAGGTTCTTGGTATCAAAGACCAGAGCTGCACCGCTGGACTTAGAGATCGATCACATCCTCGTTAGTACGCGAGGATCCTCCAGAACTGCAGGGTTTTCCGGAGTGCCGAGTTCTTTGCAACTGACCACAGGCTTGTTGTTGCAACACTCAAGCTTCACGTCAAGTCCAGAAAGATATCAAGATGTGATCACAATGCGTTCCATCTTGAGAAACTGAAGGACTCGTTGTGTGCTCATGAGTATGCAGTGACAGTCTTAAATCAGTTTGAAGTGCTCGACGCCCTAGAGGACCAGGTAGAACTGTGGGATACCTTCAAACGTGAAATTCTTGAGGGTCACTGTATAGCATCTGTCGGCAACACAACTCGTCTCTGGAGAGTCGTTCAACACCCGGAATTCTTCCAAGCGCCATAAAAATGGGCAGAGACGCCGCTGGTTGGGGATCATGCCCGTTTCACACACCCTCTGCATAGGGTTTCTAGTAATTTATTTATTTATTTATTTTTTTTTGGGTGATGGGGAGTATTGTAATGGTTCCTACGTATCTCTATGGCTCAGCGCCATATCTCACACCTCGACCTCACACCTCTAACCTGACGCCGATCTGTCTCTAGACAGACCGAGCCAGTCAGTCACACACACACACACATCTCCGCCGCGAACACACACACTCTTCCCTCTCATCGTGGTGCTTCTTAACAATGAACTGGAGTGAACGTTATTCGGTGTTTCCTGTTCCCGAATTTAGTGTATAAGGAAACACTACACTTTCTTTCTTTCCTTCTTTCTTTGCTTCCTTACTTTCTTTTCTTTCCCTTTCAATTTTTCCATCTCCTCCTGCTCCTCCTCCTCCTACGCCTCCTCCTCCTCCTCCTCCTCCTCCTCCTCCTCCTCCTCCTCTCCTCCTCCTCCTCCTTCTCTTTCTCCTCCTCATCCTCCTTCTTCAACTCCTCCTCCTCCTCCTCCTCCTCCTCCTCCTCCTCCTCCTCCTCCTCCTCCTCCTCTTCCTCCTCTTCCTCTTCCTCCTCCTTCTCCTCCACCTCCTCCTCCTTCTCCTCCTCCTCCTCCTCCTCCTCCTCGGAAGCGAAAATAGCATCATTACCTCTCATGGTTGTTAAGGAGAAAGAGGAGAAGGAGGAAGAGGAAGAGGAGGAGGAGGAGGTACTGAAAGAAAGATGGAGAAATGGAGAGAGATTAGAGGGAAGGAGGAATGAAAGGAGGAGAAGGAGGAGGAAAAATAAGGTACTGAGGTAAAGAGAATAGAGTAGAGGAAAAAAGGAATAGAGGAAAAGAGAATTCAAGCAAATGAGAAAAAAAATATTGGAAAATTGTTGTAGCAAAAGAAACAAGGAGGAAGGGAAAGAAGAAAATTAAGGAGGGAAGTAAGGTAGAAGAAGAATGAAAGAAGAATGAAGAATACTAAGATGGATGAATAGAAGGCAGAAGATAGACGGAAGGAAAGAAGCAAAGAAAATAATGATATAAAGAAAGAAAGAAATGAGAGATGAAGAGAAGGAAGTATTGGAATAAAAGGGAGTAAGTAGAGATAAATAATAAAGTAAAATGAAGTAAAGAAAATGTGGATAAAACAATAAATGAATGAAAGGAAATAAGAAAGAAAGAAGGAAGGAAAGAAAGAAGAAGAAAAAACGGAAGGAAGGGAAGAAGAGTAAAGGGAAGGGAGGAAGGAAGGAAGAAAGGAAGGAAAGAAGGAAGAAAGAAAGAAAGGATGGAAGAAAGGAAGAAAAAATTAAAGAAGGAAGGAATGAAAGAAGGAAGTAGGAAAGGAAGTAAGGAAGGAGGAAAGGAAGGAAGGAAAGAAAGAAACGAAGGAAGGAAGAAATAAAAGAAGGAAGGAAGGAAAGAAGGTTGAGGTGCATTACAGTAATCAAAAAATTTATAGGCTGTGATAAAAAAACATAATCTCTCTCTCTCTCTCTCTCTCTCTCTCTCTCTCTCTCTCTCTCTCTCTCTCTCTCTCTCTCTCTCTCTCCCTCTCTCTCTCTCTCTGTCTCTCTCTCTCTCTCTCTCTCTCTCTCTCTCTCTCTCTCTCTCTCTCTCTCTCTCTCTCTCTCTCTCTCTCTCTCTCTCTCTCTCTCTCTCTTTTCTCTTATACTCTTTTTTTCTTTCTCTCACACACATATACTAACAGAGAGAGAGAGAGAGAGAGAGAGAGAGAGAGAGAGAGAGAGAGAGAGAGAGAGAGAGAGAGAGAGACATGTTCTCACAGGTAGGTATTAGCTCTCGCCTCACCTGATGATAAAAATAACTCACCTGTCCTTCGTGCTAACTTTGGCTTCATCTGTATGGATGTCCTCTTTACCCCTGGCCAGGTGAGAGAGAGAGAGAGAGAGAGAGAGAGAGAGAGAGAGAGAGAGAGAGAGAGAGAGAGAGAGAGAGAGAGAGAGAGAGTAGTGTATACGGTGTGCGCTACATAAGGGTTTGGGAACAATACCCACATTTGGTTTGGTAGTTTAACGCACACGAGTAGTTGTACAGTGGACAGAGCCTGAAGACCCGTACACACTATGGCTCGTGCGCCGATCTCTGACTCGACTCACGAACCCCATGACCATACATGGAGCGATTAGCAGGTCATCCCGCGCTTGACCTGAGAGTTTGGCAGTGGACATTTCATACGAGTGAGTCCCGCGCAAAGCCCGCCAGTTACTTGCTATTCAAAAACAGGAGGAGAGCTCTACTCTCTAATACACTAACAAAACAACTCATGAGTACAGTAAATTGTGTAATAACACCAGACATGATTATGAAGAAACTCCATACTTTGAGAGGTCAATATCGCTGAGAGGTGAAGGAGAGGTGAAGACGCAGGGGCAGCGCAGGGGCAGTGGCAGCATTGCAGGCGGCCGCAGCAGGGATGCGAGGCTCCAGGGAGCTGCGGGAGGAGCATTGGCAACACAGGGCCAGCTACATATCATGTACGAGGGTTGGAGGACGGTCGGGAGAAGTCCCGGTCGTTGGGCTGCGTGAGGAGCAGCGGTAGGGCTGCAGGAGGTAGGGTGGTCTTGTAGTGAGGCGTGAGGGCGGCAGGATAGGTGTGGGGGTTGGCAACGCGTAAGCCTGAGCTGGTGAGTGGTGAGTGTGTCTGGGGAGCCCCGAGGCAGGCTCCCAGACGTGAGCTATGGTGTTGGCTGGAGACGGAGAGGTGGTGATGTCTGGGTGCCCCGAGGTAGACTGTCCCTGGTGAGTGTGTGTAGAGATTGCCACCTGAGGGGGTGACGCGGGCCTTCGTATCTGGCCCACAGTTTTGGCGTGTTGAATTTTTGCGGATTGCCCCGGTTTGTTTCCATGGGGAGTCTAACTTGCCCACTTTCGCGGAGCGTCAGATACACCCCATGGCCACACGACCGTAACAATCCGCGTCTCAAGAGAAATAGTGTAGTAGAAGGAGTGGTTGATGTCGGAGCTTATGTCGGCCTGAGAGCCGCTTGTCCCACGGGAGCTGTAATTTCCAGCTTCAGCCAGTCAGGTGTGTGTGCGTGGGTGTGTGTAGGTGTGTGTAGTTGTAGGGTGTAGGTTCACTACACATGCATCTATATACATTTATTGATTAATTCATACATCCACGTTTTAATGAAGCTAAACAGGTAAAAAAAGCACATCCAAGTATTAATGAAGATAAACAGGTGAGAAAATAATAATTGAAAAGTGTTGAATATAATCCTTTATAAGTTACTTGCATTACAGATTTTATAATTATAAGTTACTTGCATTACAGATAAGCTTGTCATTAATGTTACTTTTTCTTTCCCAACCATAACAATAACAATTAATAATGACTAGGATTAATGAACTAACTACTAGCTGTTTATGGCAGATTAATTATCACACTTTCAACATCTTTCCGTAAAAATGAAATATATCTATAAAACTTCAAAACCTCTTTGACATTTTGAAATCATTCCAGGATTTCCTACTTAAATTACATCAACTTTTCACCATAAAGAATGAAAGTAAGATTTAGATACTTTCCCCTCGATCATTTCAGCACAAGGTAAGTTGCGCGGTTAAGGAAGAGTAACCAAGCCGGTCTGCGCAATTCCAGACCCCATAACTGCGCACACCATTTTGTGAGGTGAGAAGAGAATTTTTTCTTCATATATATATGTATATTGTGAAGAACTGCACCTGCCTCGTCTCCCTTTTAATTAGTGGTTGAACTACCACTCTAGTCTGCCGGCGCTGGTTCACCTCTCCAACTGCTTGTTCACCGGCTTCTCCGCCACTACCCCACCCCCTTGTCCAGGTTTAGGGGGGTAGTCTAACCGAGGCAAGCTCCACGCCACCGGACTGGAGAAAGACAGAACGCCTCGGCTCTCTCACCTGAGAACACCTCACCACCTGCTGCTGGTTCTCAACATTCCGAAGGCATTTCTGGAGACTTGGGCTCCCTTCCAGTGTGCCCTTCAACTGTACCTACACCATTCGACCCTCCCTGCTGTCTGATGTGCTATCTACGTCGCCGAGTGTTGCTGCCGCGTATCTCACTCTCCAGACAGCTGTACAGGGAGTTATTTGGGTGCCATACCCCTGCTCTGGTAATTGTTTACGAGCAGTTCGTCGTTGCTGATTTATTTTGGCTTTTAGCCTACTGTTTGCTATTTTTGTGTGTGTAAATATATTCGGGGTATCATACTCCATGATTTTTCTTCCCCACAACTCTATAGAAGCATAATATTATTGGTAGTCACCTCGGCCCTGACATATATATATATATATATATATATATATATATATATATATATATATATATATATATATATATATATATATACATAATATATATATAATTTTTTTTTCAACTTATTAATGATCTTATCTCATATTACTGTATGTGTGTGTGTGTGTCTCAAAAGATATACATACAATATATAAATAGGAGTAGGCAGTAGACACCTGCCGCCCGGTGGAATACTCCATGAGAGGTACTTACGGGGATGTAGGCAGTGCTGCAGACTGAGTGATTCTCCGTGTCCTCTCTTCCCGGTTCCCTTAGTGTCTCATTTACACAGGAGAGCAGCTGCAGCCTGCCCTCTAAAGACAACTTCTACTACCTACATAACATTACTACACCTTACACTTTTACACTCTCTTCAAATCAAAATTTAAAAATGGCTTCACCACACCCAGCCTCGGAGTCCCCATCTGGGGAGGGGACCACAAATGTCCCCAGGTCGGACTGCCCCTCTGCTGACGACCTCGGGTGTCTTGACACTTCCTCTAATACTTTTACTCTCGATTTCTGCAACATTCGTGGCCTTAGATCTAATTTCCAATCTGTGGAACACCATCTCTCCTCCACTAAACCTCATCTTCTCTTCCTAACTGAAACACAGTTGTCTGTGACTACTGACAGCAGCCCCTTCTCTGTTCCCTCTTACTTTCTCTATCCTCATTTTCAATCCAAAGCTGGCTGTTGCGCATATGTGCGTAACGACATTACTTGCTCTCGTGCACACAATCTTGAATCTTCAGAATTTTCTACCATCTGGCTAAGACTTCAATGTCACTCTCTAACTAAATTCATCTGTGCTGTATATCTCTCACCTAATTCCTCTGACTATGTAAAATTTTTTGACTATTTGACTTCCAAGATGGAGCACATCCTATCTCACTTTCCTTATGCTGAGATCTCCATTTTAGGGGATTTCAATGTTCACCACCAGCTTTGGCTTTCATCTTCTTTCACTGACCAACCTGGTGAACAAACCTTCAACTTTGCTATCCTTCATGACCTAGAGCAGCTAGTGCAGTTCCCTACCCGTATCCCTGACCGCCTTGGAGACACGCCCAACATTCTTGATCTTTTCCTAACTTCCAACCCTTCAGCTTACTTTGTTAAACTTTCCTCTCCGTTGGGCTCCTCCGATCACAATCTTATTTCCGTTACCTGTCCTATCACTCCAGTGCAGCCTCAGAACAAGCCTAAGCAGAGGTGCTTCTGGCATTTCAACTCTGCTAAGTAGGAAGACCTGAGGCAGTACTATTCTGATTTTCCTTGGGATGATTATTGCTACCATGTCAGAGATCCTTCTCTGTGTGCCGTGCGCATAACAGAGGTGATTATCTCTGGCATGGAGCTATACATTCCTCATACTTTCTCTAATACTAAAGCTAAAAAGCCCTGGTTTAACTCTGCTTGTTCTCGTGCTGTCAATGATAGAGAGGCGGCTCACAAACGGTACCGTAGCCATCCATCTGCTGAAACTCATGCCCTATATATTTCTGTCCGTAATCATGCCAAATCTATTCTCCAACTTACTAAAAACTCTTTCATCAATAGAAAATGTCAAAGTCTTTCCAACTCTAACTCTTCTCGTGATTTCTGGCATCTAGCCAATAATATCTCTAACAATTTTACTTCTTCATCTTTCCCTCCTTTACTTCAACCAGATGGCCCCACAGCTGTCTCTTCTTTCTCTAAAGCTTAACTCTTCGCTCAAACCTTTGCTACCAACTCTACTTTGGATGATACTGGGCATATTCCTCCTACTCCTCCACCCTCTGACTACTTCATCCCTAAAATTAGAATTCTTTATTATGACGTTTTCCAG
>JAPQNM010000037.1:7600414-7605414 GCA_029783475.1 Metacarcinus magister | reverse complement strand
GAGAGAAAGAAATATTGTTTTGTGGTGGTCAAAATGGGGAGGATTTTTGATTTTGGGGGTGTGTGAGGGGGTGAGGGGAGGAGGGTTGTTAATAAAGTTAGAGAGAGAGAGAGAGAGAGAGAGAGAGAGAGAGAGAGAGAGAGAGAGAGAGAGAGAGAGAGAGAGAGAGAGTTTTTGTTCATGGCTGTTGTTTTCATCCTTCTCATGCTTCTTCTTCTTCTTCCTTCTCCTCCTCCTCCTCCTCCTCCTCCTCCACCTCTTTATAGTTTGTAAAGAAGGACTGTTCAAGCATAGATCAAAGACTGTTTGAGAGAGAGAGAGAGAGAGAGAGAGAGAGAGAGAGAGAGAGAGAGAGAGAGAGATGAAAAAATAACATGTCTACACAGTCCTAAATGAAGGACAACACACACACACACACACACACACACACACACACACACACACACACACACACACACACACACACACACCTTCAATCCTTTGCTCAAGGAGGACAGTAACCACTCCCTGTCAGTGGAAAAGGCTTACAGACCTGAGCAGGGTTCGAACCTACGATTTGCCGGGCAGAAGGCGGGAGTAGGTCCACTGTACCCCGGGAGTGTGTGTGTATGTGTGTGTGTGTGTGTGTGTGTGTGCTGCCTGTACCCTACTGTAGAACTTCCTTTTTTATTGATTGGCTATTGAGCTGACATTTTATTATTCTATTTTTCAATGTTTTCTTCTCATGATCAACTCCATTTTCTCCTTTGAAGTTAAAAATGAAAAAAAAGAAAAAAAAAATTTGCATCATCTCTAGGACATTGAAAAAAACAAACAAAAAACACACACACACATTGCTTGGAAACATTGGAGGAAGAAAAAGGAAGAAAACGTTTTGATACAGATCACAACGTTTATCACCTTGTCTTCCAAACTCACATAAACGTTGCACTGAGAGAAGGGAGACACGAAGACAAAGCAACGTATATGTGTGTGTTTGGGAGTGTGTGAGTGACATCAGGTATCAGTCATGTCTTGTTCCCGTAGCAGACAAGTCCTCTTAGTTATGTCTCTCTCTCTCTCTCTCTCTCTCTCTCTCTCTCTCTCTCTCTCTCTCTCTCTCTCTCTCTCTCTCTCTCTCTCTCTCTCTCTCTCTCTCTCTCTCTCTGTGTGTCTGTTTGTATCTTCGCAGTGACGAGAACTTAATTGAACTTGTCATGAGGAAGTGACAAGAGAGACAGAAATGATAATGTTAAGGAAGAAAACGGGGAATGGTTTGATAAGAAAGGTCACTTGGAAGAAAATTGGGAATTATTATTATTATTATTATTAGTTTGAACTTTCGAAAAAAAATAAAGTTCCATAAAGGTTTATATTATGTTTTTTTTTATCCTCAATTAAAAAATAAAGTTTGTATAAGTCTAAATATTATCAAGAACAATGGAATAAGTGTCAGAAGGAAAAAAAAATACATAATACTCTTAAATAAAAAAAAAAAAAATTTTATAAAACTAAATAATAAATAAATAAAGAAAAACGTAGATGTTTTAAATAATAATAAGATTTAGAAATGTCAAAAACACAGATAATTAAGATCGAATGTTTTATGGTGAAAAAAAAGAAAAAAAATTGCAAAAAGAGAGAGAGAGAGAGAGAGAGAGAGAGAGAGAGAGAGAGAGAGAGAGAGAGAGAGAGAGAGAGAGAGAGAGAGAGAAAAAAAATGTAACCCAGGGAATGAAGAGATGTGAATGAAGGAAGAAGCAAAAAGCGAGGGGAAAGATGGGAAGAAAGGGAGGAGGTAAGAGAGAGTGAGAACACGTGAGGAGATGAGGGAAGAGGGAGAGAGAAGGTGAAGGGATTGAAGGAGGAAGAAGGAAGGAAGGGTAAGGGGAGATGGAGGAAGGAAAGTAAGGAAATATTCAAAGAGGGAATAGTGAGGGGAATGAGGGGAGGGTTGAAGGAGAAATAAAAGTGAGGGGAAGGAAGGAGGGGAATGAGTGATGGCAGAAAGGAAGGGGAATGAGGGAGGGAAAAGTGGGGGGAATGAGGTAGGAAAAGTGAAGGTAGGAAGGGAGGGAAAAGTGAGGGGAATGAGGCTGGTAATGAGAAATGGAGGTGAGGGGAAGAGGCAGGCGGCGAGGCTGGTCATCAAAGGCGTGGTAAGAAGCTTTAATGAAATTAGGAGACTAATGAAGAGAGAGAGAGAGAGAGAGAGAGAGAGAGAGAGAGAGAGAGAGAGAGAGAGAGAGAGAGAGAGAGAGAGAGAGAGAGAGAGAGAGAGAGAGAGAGAGAGAGAAGGAAATTATAAAAGTAGGGAGAGTATAAGCCTATAAAAAATAATCTGTGTAGGCTTAGTGTTCAATACGTGAGGAGGCGAGGCGAGGCGAGGCGTAGGCTGTGAAGAGTTGCAAGTGTGACAGGGAACACCTGAGACTGAAAAGAAACTGTGAGAATTTAAAATGATATTATTATTATTATTTTTTAATTTTTTTATTAGTATATTATTATTGTTGTTGTTTTCTATTGTCATTCATAGGGAAGGACACGGGCTAACTAAGAGCCCATCAGTGAAGTGCAGGTATGGAGTGTCAAGGAGAGACCGTTTGCCAGCTCTTTTCCAAGGGCTTGGAAGGACTCTGCTGGCAGCTGGTAGTAGCGTGTCTCTTCACTGTATGCTGAAGGGGAAGTCTGCGGAGGCATAGCGGTGTCTGGGTGGAGGAAGTGCATAGGACTTGTTGAGGTGAAGAGCTAATGTGTGGTGAGGAGGGTGTGGTGCAAAGCGGGACGATCGTCTGAGTGGAATGAGTTGTGCGTGGTGGTTGTCGGGCGGGAAGGCTTGTGATTAGTGGCTAGCGCGGGGCCGCGGCGGCGGGAGGCAGAGGTGGAAAATCGGTGGGTGCTGAGCGCGGGGCAGATGGTGGAGCCGTGGGTAGTTGCTGACTCCACACAAAAGTACCGGGAGGTGCTGGGATTGTGGCGATTTTCTGTTGGATAGCAACCTAGGCGCGACCCCGTTCCACGAAGTAAAGGCGGGCAGTGCAGGACTTGTTCCAGGCGTGGTGGATCTGGTTACGGTGGACAATGTCTTGTTTTGCCTTATATTCAACCAGGCACTCCCGTGTTTCGTGGGATTTGCTGCAAATCCCACACTTGATGACGTTTGCACAGGAGGCTTGATGGTGACCAAAGTGGTGGCAGCGGTAACACCGCAGTGGTTCGGGCACCCAGGGGCGGAGGTAGTAAGTCCTCCAGCTGCCCAAGGACAACTGGGGTAGAAGAGGACTATGTTGTGTGATGGTCACTTGGCGTGTGGCCTCTTTAGTGCGAGGTGTCTGGCAACAGGTAGCTTCCTCAACTTGGGGATGGCGTAGTAGTAATTCCGTCGGCAGACGAAGGGGGTAGCCCATGACTACGCCACACGTGGTGTTGATATTGGGGTCAAGCTGAACCAGCTTGGCCCAGTTGGGGCTACAGTTGACTGCAACATCCTGCAGGTGTTGGAAGGTCTCAGTGGATTTGGGAAGGATAACAGAGCTGCCATCCTTCCTCAGAAGGCATCTCATCACCAGAGTTGGGCAGTCCTCTTGAAGGACGTCTGAAAATCATCTTGAACGGGGACTCGGAATGCAGGGAACTCCTGTTTCGATGAGGCGGGTTGCGCGGATGAGACACCCATGGTGGCCTGGGCGGTTCGAGTGCGGCGCCGCTTGTTCAACACCGTGGTGAAGCCGTCATCGTCAGGGGCAGAGAGAGCGGTGGTGGAGGATGACGAGGCGACACCCAGAGGTAGTGCTGAAGTAGCAGGTTCAAGGGTTGCAGCAGGCGTTGCAGCAACACTGGGATTTAGCTATAGCAGAAACAGAGACTGATGGCGGGGTGAAGTGGCGGGCAGTTTTACAGGAAGGAAAACAGCCCCGTGAAGCACTTCGGGACGATGAGTCGGAAACCAACGATGACCCGCTGCCAGGCGATGGAGTCCGAGGAAGTTTTGGGATATCACCTATAGCGTGCATGGGCTACGAATTACGGCAGGAAAGCCCCACAAGTGAGGATCCCGAAAGGCGAGGGATGCGGGAAGCCCTCATCCCGAAAAGCGGCAGGAGGACACAGGCGTGTGCCTCCTGACGTGGGTAAAACTCGAGCAGTGGCTACGTCCGACCAGTCTGAAAGCTGGGTGAGAACTATTATTGTTGTTATATTAATAGCAGAAGAGAAAATGAAGATTATATAGACACCCTCCTCCTCCTTCTCCACGATAAAGTTCCACACAAGCGTCTTATCAGTTAAGTAAAAGCTCATGGCGTAACTGATAACCTTTGTAAGTGGATAGAAAATTGGTTAACGGATCGAAAGCAGGGAGTAGTATTTAATGGAAATACTTCCGACTGGATCAGTGTTAATAGCGGAGTTCCTCAAGGGTCAGTCTTGGGACCTATACTACATATTTACTATCTACGTAAACGACATCGATGACATCACTTGCAAAATATCTAAATTCGCAGACGACACACAAATAGCAAACACAGTTACTTAAGGAGTTCAACGCCAGTTCATACAAAAGGATTTAAATATGTTAGTGGATTAGTCAGAAAAGTGGCAAATTAATTTTATATTAGATAAATCCCACGTACTTCATATCAGAAATTACAACACTCTTACAAATTACTCGATGAAAGATGTGCAACTCAAAATTGTAGAAAAAAAATGACATTATAATTACAAGAGATCTAAAACCCAGCAGCCAATGTAATGAAGTAGTAAACATTAAAAATTAACTTGTTTTCATTGAAAGAACTTTGAATTTTAAATCAGAAAAAAGTGATACTTACATTAAATGTAACTCACTCGTGCGTCCCCATTTAGAATATTGTTTATATTTTGGTTCCTCGTTTCTTCAAACTTGCGTCTATAAAGTATGTTTCGTAGATACCACATTTTTTTCACTTAAATTCCAGCTAGTTTTTCGATACTACATGGTATCGCTTCCAGCCTTACCCTGGAGGGAGAATGAGTGTTGAGGA
>JAPQNM010000037.1:7592871-7595314 GCA_029783475.1 Metacarcinus magister | reverse complement strand
GCAAAAATTTGTGAAAAAATAGTGAAGGACAGATTATTTAAGTTTATGGAAGAGACAAACACACTCTCAGGTGGTCAGTTTGGATTTAGAGGAGGAAGGTCTTGTATAACGAACTTATTAAGCTTTTACTTGAGTGATTGATGTGACACAGGAAAGAGAAGGGTGGGTTGATTGCATCTACCTGGACCTCAAGAAGACTTTTGACAAGGTACCTCACAAGAGACTACTCTGGAAACTAGAAAATGTAGGAGGATTGAAGGGTGGTTTGCTGAAATGGATGGAAGACTTTTGAGTAACAGAGAAATGAGAACAGTAATAAAAGATCAGAAGTCAGAATGGTGCAGTGTGAAAAGTGGAGTTCCTCAAGGATCAGTATTGGCACCAGTGATGTTCTTGGTCTGTAAATTATATGACAGAGGGAGTGAATAGTTATATGAGTGTTTGCAGATGATGCCTAATTACTAAGAAAAATACAAAGTAAAGAGGACTGTGAGCATTTACAAAAGGGTCTAGATAAGATTCACAGATGGAGTAAACTTTGGGAAGTGGAGTTTAATGCCAAAAAGTGTAAAGTGCTGGAAATAGGCTGTAATAAAATGAGACAAAGAGGAAAGTATTCAATGGGAAATGAATGGATAAAAAAAACAAATGTGGAAAAAGATTTGGGAGTATGGAATACAGATAATTTGTCACCAGAGAAACATATTAATGTAATCACAGGAGATACATATCAGCTGCTGAGAAATATAAGAACGGCTTTCAAATATCTGGATGAATTTGGTCACCACATAAAAAGAAGGATATAAAGAAGCTTGAAAGAATACAAAGAGCAGCTACAAAAATGGCTCCAAGCTTGAGAAATTTACCTTATGAAGAAAAACTTTCTTGGCTGAAACTACCAACTCTTGAGAAAAGAAGAGAAAGGGGAGACTTTATAGCAGTGTATAGAGCCTCAAAAGGTCTGGAGAAAATTAAAAGAAATTATCTGTTTGCGTGTTAGGACAGAACTACGAGAGGACACGAGAACAAACAAAAAAGGACTACATGCAAGAGAGACAAAAAAAAATACAGCTTCCCATATAGAAGCATGGATGCCTGGAATAAACTTGATGCAGAAGTAATTAATGCAAGAAATATTCATGATTTCAAAAGCAAACTGGATAATAGTAGATTTGAAGACGAGCATAGCTCTTTTCCTGTATATTACAGCTAGGTATATACACACATACATACATAGGTACACACACACACACACACACACACATACACACACACACACACACACACACACACACACACACACACACACACACACACACACACACACACACACACACACACACACACACACACGGTTAAGTCAATCAATATTCAATCTATCATTCTTGTTTGCTGCCTTGTAGTGGATGAGCGAACCAGCAGATTTGAAAGTGAACAGGGAGGAAGAGGAGGAGGAGGTGGAGGAGAAAGAGAAGGAAAAGGAAGAGGAGGAAGAGGATGAGGTGGTGGTGGAGAAGAAGAAAAAGAAGGAGGAGGAGGAGGAAGAAGAGGAGGAGGAGGAAGAAGAGAAGGAGGAGGAAGAAGAGGAGAAGGAGGAGGAAGAGGAGGAGGAGCTGAATTTGGTGTTGGTGGAGGAGGAGGAGGAGGAGGAGAAGGAGGAGGAGGAGGAGGAGGAGGAGGAGGAGGAGGAGGAGGAGGAGGAGGAGGAGGAGGAGGAGGAGGAGGAAAAAGAGGAGGAGAAGGAGTACAAAGGAAAAACAGACAGCAATAGTCCTACTGGAACTAACGAGGCTGTCTGTGTGGCTACACTCTACTACTATTATCTACTTGATAAAGATAAAAGGACAGTAAAGTAGAAGGGTCCTCCCCTCCCACCCACCCCTCCCTCCAGCCGAAGCTGGCCGGAAGAGGAAGCGATACCATGTAATATAGACAAACTATCAATTAATTTGTAAAGTGAAATGAGAAAAAAAACAATTATAAACTCTTATTGGTACCAATAATAATTTTTAAAAAAACTATGCAAGAATGAAATAACTTGATTTGGTGAACTGATACTAATTGCTTATCAAGTTTTTTTTCTTAAACAATTTTTTGTGTTACTTTTAACTTTGTGCTGGCAGAGAATTCCAAATATTAACGATTCTATTAAAGAACATTTCCTTCACTTTGTTCGATCTAAAACGCTTACCAATGATCTTGAAGCCATTGTTGCGAGTGGTGCTTGTGAAATCGGTTGTTACATAGTCATTTATGTTAATATTGTCTGAGCCGCGGACAATTTTAAATACCATGGGTGTCCTTACCTCCTTAGGTCCCCTCGTAGCTTACGTTTAGATAAACTGAATAAGTTCAGCTCCTTTAGTCGTTCTTCGTAAGGCTTGTTTCGCGATCTAGAGATAATTTTAATAACTCTTCTATGTATTCTCCAGCTAATCAATAT
>JAPQNM010000037.1:7585371-7587871 GCA_029783475.1 Metacarcinus magister | reverse complement strand
TAATATCAATTATTACTATATATATACTATTTAATTAGTCCATACTATAATTAGTACTATACATACGAATGATATAATACCTTAAATAACGTTTGTTATAATAATACTATTATATTAAGTAGTTATCTCATTACATATATAATATTAGTTATAAATATAGTTAATATAATATATTATATATTATTAGAATTATATAATATATAATAATACTACCTCATACATATGATAATATTTAATGAATCTTATATATACTATATATACTATGTAGCATATTACTTATGTTAATATTAGTATAAGGATCAGTGATCATATTCATATATTGGAGGGGTGTCTCTATTATCTATATATTTTACTATAATGTCATTATTATATATCACTAACTTATATATATATAATATATATATAATATCATCAAATACACGACTATCTTAATAGGGCATTATCGTATATAGTATGTAGTATACTGATGTAGATGTGGTATATGATATATAATATGCCAGAGTATTTCTCAAGGGGTTAATAGATTATTTCATAGATATATAGTTATGATATTATATAATAGTTATAATATCGGATTAGAGTATCCTATAGATATATCATAAAGGTCTATACATAACTACATATCTATATATTATATGCACTATAATAATATATATGAGCGATAGTTATAGATAAAGACATTGTAAGACGGAGTATATAGATACTAGAGGTATGATATAGTATATAGTTTGTTGTAGTAGATAGAGATATACTAATATAAGGGGGGGGTGCTGGTATATAAAGCATATAGATATAATAATGTATAATATTTAGTAGAGAGGTATATATAGAGATAGGATAGTCAATATAACACACACACACTCACACATATTACGTACTATATAATAAATAGTTATATTATTATAATAATATATATATAAATAATATCATTCATGATATAATAAATATATAGATATCTATATAATATTTATTGTGGTGCTCGTGGGTAGGCTGTCGATAGTCATTAGATATAGGACTAATTAGATAGGCGGAGTAAATTAGAGAGAGATGTTGGCGAATGATGAAGACAGAGCATATAGCAGAGGAGACCAGAGGAAAAGAGAGAGTAAGATAGAGAGTATAGAGAGATATATATATTATCTGCGAGGACTGATATGGAGACAGACAGTCTACATATTTATTAAACAAGGAGACTATAATAAATATATATTAGAAGTATAAGCGCTCATATATATAATAAAGTGATATGCGGGATGGATGAGAGGTTATACACCATACACACACACACACACCACTACACACTAGCACTTACACACACACCACACACACACACAGAGACGATTATATGACTTTACCTACATATAGATATAGAACAGTATTAATGAGTCAGCTATATACTCGTTGTGGCATTTATATATGAATATGGATAGTTATTATAGTATATATATTTCAGGTTAATATATATAGACAAGTAGGTAAATGATCTCAGTCTATCATATAACTAGTATAATTATCATACACATACGACACCACACAGTTCACACACTCATCTACTCATACCTACACTTACACTAAGCAGCTAGTCACAATCACACAATTACCTACAACATACGCATTTTATTTATTAATATATCATACTATATATGTATATCAATATAAGTATAGCTATTATGATAAATATATCATTATATGAAAGTACTACACACACAACATGCCTAATACTATATATATATATATATATTAACATATATAAGTAGTGGGATATTTATTCATATGATCATATACTATCATTAGTCATATCCTATATCATTGCAAACTTATTTCCACGTATACTTTGGAGTATACATCAGACTCTAATAGAATCATACTATAATATGCAATAAAGTACAAACTTAAATAAATATACTATTCAGTATGATATATAATACACTATATAGAATATATATATACTAATAAATTATGGTAATGATATATCTAGTCATATTATTAATATTCTAAACTAAGATATATCAATTAGACGATATTTAATATACTCATAGTCAGTATGATCATTATATACTATGACTATTGCTCATATGTATACAGTGGTATTTTTCTATATATTAGTGGTGATAGTAAAGGAGAGATCACGAGAATTACCGGCATCATAGTATTTTAGAGTGATGAGGATATATTTAGTAGATACAAGAATATGTAGCAGTAGTGATATTGAGTGAATTACTCACCCAACTTAGATGTCTTGATATAGGATATGATATGATTTCAGAGAGATGAGGACCATGGACTCCACGACCTGATATGAGATGAGAGTATGAGAATATATGTATACCAGTACGATTAGATATATAATTATATATCAGATTATTAGATATAGATAGTACTAATACATTTACTATTATACTACTCGTATATATAAACTATATAGTATACTGATGAGATACATGATAAATCTATCCACCTATAATATAATAAGGTACATAGTTATAGATATAGTATAGAT
>JAPQNM010000037.1:7570371-7572871 GCA_029783475.1 Metacarcinus magister | reverse complement strand
GAAGTAGGTGTCTGGGTTTACGTTAATAAATCCTTTGAAGATTTTGAAAACTGCAATTAAGTCTCCTCTTAGCCTTCGTTTTGATAGTGGAAATAAATGTAGTTCTGTAAGTCATTCTTCGTATGTGGTGTCAGGCGGTGGCCTAGTAGCTAGCGGTCGGACATACCAACTCAGAGTCCCGAATTCGAGTCCTGATACCCGCTGGCCACTTTTCTTTGGTAATACCGCCGAGTAGCCAAAGATCATCCATATGCTGCCATAACACTACCCTCGACGGGACTGCAAAGCTATATGCTCGAGGAGCTTCTGCGGGCAGCATGAACCTCTCTATAAGAAACGCGTGGCGCCTATTGGCGCCACGGGTTAAGGATTTAAAAAAATGGTTTATTATGTAATCTTGGTATCATTTTGGTTACATGACGCTATATTTCCTCTAGTTTCTTATATGACCAAAAATATACACAATATTCTAAATGGGGTCACACGAGTATAGCTGCTGCTGCTGCTGCTGCTGCTGCTGTTGCTGCTGCTGCTGCTGCTGCTGCTGCTGCTGCTGCTGCTGCTGCTGCTGCTGCTGCTGTTGCTGCTGCTGCTGCTGTTACTGCTGCTGCTGCTGTTGTTGCTGCTGCTGCTGCTGCTGCTGCTGCTGCTGCTGCTGCTGCTGCTGCTGCTGCTGCTGCTGCTGCTGCTGCCCCTTAACATTCTACATGTTTTAGTATTTAGTGTTTAGTACTTAGTATATTTGTTTCGTGTAGTTAGTATTAAGGTGTGTTTTTATTCCTTGTGTATCTTTAGTGTGTTCAACAAAATTACTTTCTGTACTCACATTGTGTTGCCTATGCCTTCGGGTGGAATAAAATTATTATTATTATTATTATTATTATTATAATATATATATATATATATATATATATATATATATATATATATATATATATATATATATATATATAGGGTGTAGTAGCTTTAAGTTAGACGTCTCAAGAAAGAGGTAATTTTTATCTACAATTGAGTTCTCTTAAAATAACAGAATGTATAATCGGTAATGATCATCATGTTTAATTAAGAAAAAAACTACCGTCATTATTATCATTATCAGTATCATTACACACACACACACACACACACACACACACACACACACACACACACACACACACACACACACACACACACACACCATGTAAGTACCAGTATTACGAAAACCCAGATGAGACTGTGAAGGGGAAGACGCAGAGGTAGGAGAGAGGAGGAGGATGGTAAGACAGTGAACGGCGTGGAAGGGAAAGAGAAGAGAGGAAGGGGATGGGTAGAAGAGGGGAAAGGAGAGGGGAAGAGAGGTAGTTAATGTTACGAGAGTGAAGCTCTTAAGGAGAGCGAGAGAGAGAGAGAGAGAGAGAGAGAGAGAGAGAGAGAGAGAGAGAGAGAGAGAGAGAGAGAGAGAGAGAGAGAGAGAATATTTCGTTATAGAACCAAAACCCATTGTGTGTGTGTGTGTGTGTGTGTGTGTGTGTGTGTGTGTGTGTGTGTGTGTGTGTGTGTGTGTTTCCTTTCTCTCACCTTCTTCCATTGACTGGATCTGACACACCCTGGTTCACCTGCAGAAGGAGAAGGAGGAGGAGGAAGAGGAGGAGGAGGAGGAGGAGGAAAAGAAGAAGAAGAAGAAGACAGGTTGACAGTAAGAGATTGGCTGTCACTCCTCCAATACCAGGTGGAAGGAAGAGGAGGAGGAGGAGGAGGAGGAGGGGGAGGAGAATATGTTGGCTTGTTATCTATTAAGGCTTCACTTGACATCTTAACTCTCTCTCTCTCTCTCTCTCTCTCTCTCTCTCTCTCTCTCTCTCTCTCTCTCTCTCTCTCTCTCTCTCTCTCTCTCTCTCTCTCTCTGTCAGCAAATAGGAAAGAAAAGGGTAGAGGAAGAAGAGGAAAATACAAAAAATGCAACGGCAAAAACGAGGAGTAAAAAAAGAAAAAAAAGAAAAAGTAATACAAGTTTGAATAAGAGAGAGAGAGAGAGAGAGAGAGAGAGAGAGAGAGAGAGAGAGAGAGAGAGAGAGAGAGAGAGAGAGAGAGAGAGAGAGAGAGAGAGATAATCATGTGAGGGTGTTGTAATGTCTTTCTTCATATTATTTCGTGTTCTGTTAACATACCATTTCCGTTCCGGGGAGTGTTTTGTTTAACTCCGCATCGTGACCCTGAAGCTGCTCGTGGTGGTTAAGTGAGTGAGTCTACAAAGGATAATGAACTTATCATCCTCTACATATATATAATAAAAAAAACACAAACTTATGGGGTGTACTGGCCGGGGTGTACTGGCTGGGGTGTACTGGCTGGGGTGTACTGGCCGGGGTGTACTGGCTGGGGTGTACTGGCTCGGGTGTACTGGCCGGGGTGTACTGGCTGGGGTGTACTGGCTGGGGTGTACTGGCCGGGGTGTACTGGCCGGGGTGTACTGGCTGGGGTGTACTGGCCGGGGTGTACTGGCTGGGGTGTACTGGCC
>JAPQNM010000037.1:7560371-7565371 GCA_029783475.1 Metacarcinus magister | reverse complement strand
GATTGCAGGGTGATGGGGGGGAAGAAGAGGGTGGAAGGAGGGTGTCTCATGTAGGTAATTAGCAGGCAGGTGGATTGGTATAAGGTGGATAGAAAAGGTAGGAAAAGATGGATGATGAATGTATTTTTCAATATTGTTATGTACGTACGTACATACGGGTTTCGAGTGTGGACGAGACTTACATAGGAAGGAGTGGTGACCTTTGTTATCAGTTGTGTTTGGTGGAAGTGAAGCAAGGGGAGGAGTGTGAAGGCTACGGGAGGGGTGAGGAGGGAAACGAAACACTGGAAATGGAGGCTCAAGTGGGGGTGAACATACATACATACATACTTATATATTTACATACATACATACATACATACATACATACATACATACATATATACATACTTATATGCATACATACATGAATGTTTCTAAAGGTGTACATTGAATAACCGGAAATGATTCTTGGATAAAGATGACAGACAGAACAGAAGATGAATTGAAAAATGAGAGAGAGAGAGAGAGAGAGAGAGAGAGAGAGAGAGAGAGAGAGAGAGAGAGAGAGAGAGAGACAGAGAGAGACAGAGACAGAGAGAGAGAGAGAGAATCCCCAGCACACAGACCCTAATATCTTTATTTTTGAAGGAATACATCTGTTTGTAAAGCCCAACATTTTGTTAGCTTACTCGCAGCGTTTTTGCATTGGTGTGATAATTGAAGGTTCAACGCAATCGTAACACCGAGATCCTTGACACTTTGTACACTTTCGAGTGTCACGCCGCAGCTTTCATACTCAAAAAATAAAAATAACATAACAGACAATAGAGAAAAAGGAAGAAGAAATAATTACGTTGTCTCCCATGTATATCCTTCCCTTCCTTCCTTCCTTCTTTTCTTAATTCCTTCATCGCTTTCCTTCCTCATTACTCTTTCGATAACATGTTCCTCCCTCCCTCTTTTCTCTCCTTCCCTCCTTCCTCCCTTCTTCTCCTTCCCTCCCTCCTCCCTATTTTGTTGTTCTTCCTTATCATCTTTGCCTCATTTCCTCTATTTCTTGTCTCCCCGTCATTAAGGAGGGAGGGAGGGAGGGAGGGTAGGAGGTAAACAATATATTTTCTTTTCTACTGGAGGTAAAAACATGGAGGGATGGAGGAAAGGAGAGATGAATGGATGAAGGTAAGGAGGAAAAAAAACATGATGATAGGAAAGAGTGCAATGATTTCCTTCCTTCTCTTCCTCTCCTCTCCTTCTTTATATTGAAATTAGTAGCGATTTGGAGAGAGAGAGAGAGAGAGAAAGAGAGAGAGAGAGAGAGAGAGAGAGAGAGAGAGAGAGAGAGAGAGAGAGAGAGAGAGAGAGAGAGAGAGAGAGAGAGAGAGAGAGAGAGAGAGAGAGAGAGAGAGAGAGAGAGAGAGAGAGAAAGACAGAGACAGAGAAAAAAGACTGGTGTTTGTGGTCTTCAATGTTTGCAACATTTTAATGGAGTTTAATTTTTACAGATTTTCACGGTTCATACTTTATGGGTTTTAATATTGGCAATTTTGATGGATAAATTTTGGATTTTCATTGTTTTGATAATGTTTGCCATCAACAAATTATATGTCTGCCTGTGTGTTTGTATGTCTATCTATCTATATCTATCTATCTATCTATCAATCTATCTATCTATCTATATATAAATATGTGTGTGGGAGATATATTTATCTATTCTAACTCTATATCTATCTGTACATCTGTGTGTGCGTTTGTATGTGTTTGGTTATGTATTTCTTGAATTATCCATATTTATGTTTCGAGTTGGTCAATAAAAATAAATAAAATCCTTGATATGGACTGATTTTTGTATTTTTGTGTTTGTCTATTTATTCATTTATATGTTTGTCTTATTTTTTTTTTATCATATTGTTCTTCATTATGACGTTTTGCCTGCCCTCTCTGGCCTTGATTCTGGGAAGGCTTACGGTTCGGATGGAGTCCCTCCTGTTGTTCTCAAAAACTGTGCTTCCCAACTCGCTCCGTGTCTGGTCAAACTGTTTCGTGAGTGTCTCTCTACTTCTACCTATCCTTCTTGCTGGAAGTTTGCTCACATTCAACCTGTCTCTAAAAAGGGTGACCGCTCCAATCCTTCTAACTACCGCCCTATAGCTTTGATTTCCTGCCTTTCTAAAGCCTTTGAGTCTGTCCTTAACAAGAAGATAATGAGGCATCTGTCAGCTCACAACCTTCTCTCTGATTGCCAGTATGGTTTCCGTGAAGGCCGATCTACTGTTGATCTTCTTGCTTTCCTAACTGAATCTTGGTCATCCTCTTTTAGGGACTTTGGTGAAACCTTTGTTGTCGGCCTTGACATATCGAAAGCATTTGATAGAGTCTGGCATAAATCTTTAATTTCTAAACTACCCTCCTACGGATTCTATCCTTCTCTCTGTACCTTCATCTCCAGTTTCCTTTCTGACCGTTCTATTGCTTTTGTAGTGGACGGTCACTGTTCTTCTCCTAAAACTATCAACAGTGGTGTTCCTCAGGGTTCTGTCCTATCACCCACTCTCTTTCTATTATTCATCAAGGATTTCCTAAATCTGACTCAATGACCTATTCACTCCTATGCTGATGACACCACCTTGCATTTTTCAAAGTCGTACAACAGACGCCCAACCCAACAAGAATTAAATGACTCAAGGCGAGATGCTATAGGACGCTTAACTTCTGATCTTTCACTAGTTTCTGATTGGGGCAGAGCAAACCTGGTTCTGTTCAATGCCTCAAAAACTCAATTTATACAACTATCTACTCGACATAACCTTCCAGATAACTATCCCCTCTTCTTCAATGACACTCAACTTCCCCTCTCCTCCACATTAAACACACTCGGTCTATCCTTTACTAAAAATCTAAGCTGGCAATTTCATATCTCTACACTTGCTAAACCAGCTTACAAAAAGTTAGGTGTCCTATGACGTCTGTGTCCATTTTTTCTCTCTCCCAGCTGCTTGCTCTGTACAGGGGCCTTATCCGTCCATGTATGGAGTATAGTTCTCATGTCTGTGGGGGGGGCTCAAGTCATACAGCATTATTAAACAGGGTGGAGTCTAAAGCTATTTGTATCATCAACCTTCTTCCTCTGACTGTCTTGATTCTTTAAGCCACCGACGCAATGTTGCATCTTTATCTCTTTTCTACCGCTATTTTCATGCTGACTGCTCTTCTGAACTTGCTAACTGCATGCCTCCACCCCTCCCGCGGCCTCGCTGCACAAGACTTTCTACTTCTGCTTATCTCTATTCTGTCCATCTTTCTAATGCAAGAGTTAACCAGTATCTTCACTCTTTCATCCCTTATAATGGTAAACTCTGGAACTCTCTTCCTTTGTCTGTCTTTTCACCTGCCTATGACTTAAACTTTTTCAAAAGAGGAGTGTCAAGACACCTCTAATGCTATACTGAACCTCCATTCCTTGCCTCTATTTCTTCATTATAGGGTATGGCGACAAGTGGGATTTTTTTTACGTACTTCTGTTGTCCCTTGGCCAGTAATTCTATGAAATTTGTTTAGTTATTTACTTTTTTCATATATGAAATTTGTATTGTTTTTATCAACTTATTTAATTCTACTTTATTCTTTGTTAATTTTTTCATTTGATTCCAATTCGTTTATGTAATTCTTCATTGACAGTATTTTTTTTTCTTTTTTAATATTCGTACTTCTTTGCTTTCATTCTCCTATATTCACATTGATTTCCTTTATTACTATTTCTTGTCCATTTTTTTTTTCTCTCTCTCTCTTTCTTTCTCTCTCTCTCTCTCTCTCTCTCTCTCTCTCTCTCTCTCTCTCTCTCTCTCTCTCTCTCTCTCTCTCTCTCTCTCTCTCTCTCTCTCTCTCTCTCTCTCTCTCTCTCTCTCCATCGACATTCTCTGATTTATTTTATTTATTTTATTTATATATTTATTTATTTATTTATTGCCAAAAAAACAAAAAAAGATGAAATATGTCTTTGAGAGAGGAAGGGAGGGGGAAGGAGGGAATAATGTTGACAATTGTGTTAACTTCTGGAGGAATGGATAAGGTAGTGGAAATAATGAAGGGGTATTGTTAGGTGCGAAGGGGGGAAGATGAGCAATAATGGATGAAGGGGAGGAGAGCAGGAAGATAGAGAAGCGCAGTGTTAAGTATGGGGAAGAGAGAGACAGAGGTGAGGTGAGGGTAATGGAGGAAGGGGAAGGGGGTTAAAGGGGAATTATAAATGGGGGTTTTGTGGGAAAGGGAAATAGGAAGAAGAGGAAAATGTGTTTTTGTTTTCAATACCATGGATTTAAAACCCAATTTTAGGGGATTAGCTGCATGTGTGTTATTTTGGGGGTGAGGGGAAAGAGGGGAGGGGAGGGGAGGGGAGGGGAGGGGGATATTAGGGAGAGTTGTGGAAGGGAAAGTTTAGAGGCGGTGTTAAAGAAAAGGCGAGAGAGAGAGAGAGAGAGAGAGAGAGAGAGAGAGAGAGAGAGAGAGAGAGAGAGAGAGAGAGAGAGAGAGTTACATAGAATTACATAGAAAATCAGACCACACAGACCTTAGGGTGCAAACTAGGTGGTCTGTCCTTAACCTTGAGGAAATGTTATCTAATGCAAACAGGATCACAATTGAACAAGTCAGAAGCAACACAGTTAGACTCTATCGGAAGCCTTGTTGGAGGAGATGGTACATGAGTTTGAGTTTAAAGGAATTTATTGTGTTACTTTTTACTGCACTACGGAAAGTGGAAGATTATTCCACTATAATGACGTCATTGGTGAAGAAGAATTTAGTGCAGTCAAGTTGTATTTGTACTTTTACTATGTTACTCCTCGTTCGTGATAAGTTATCAATCGATATATACCTTTCTCTTTACTTTTCATTATATTGTGTTGTCTACCAAAAGCATTCCATCCCATCCATATTCTTCTTTTGACTTCTTGTTCATGACCTGGACATGCACCAATTTTCTGTCCTAGAAATGTAATCTTGGAAACATTCTATTACTTCGT
>JAPQNM010000037.1:7517871-7522871 GCA_029783475.1 Metacarcinus magister | reverse complement strand
AGAGAGAGAGAGAGAGAGAGAGAGAGAGAGAGAGAGAGAGAGAGAGAGAGAGAGAGAGAGAGAGTGTGTAATAATAATAATAAATTTATTTCCACGGACAGTGGATATTCTTAATACATTGAAGAATACTTTCGAAAACAAGAGAACAATGTATCCATGAAGACTATTATAATATTGTACATAAAAGAACAAGACATCAAGTAGCTAAAATCTTTAAAAATTAAGGTTTAAAACATCTATAAAATACAATTAAAATAATAAAAACAAAACTTAAGATAAAAAATTCAATTACAATCTAAGAACATTTAGTTTAAAAGAAGAAAAAAAATACAAATATAAGAATAGAGTAAAAAGGAAATAGTCTCGGACCACTAAAACTAAAATGATGGAGGGCGAGTGTTTCATGACATTATTGTCTTGTCAGTCAGGGCGTGATATAAAATAGTAGATACAGAAGTCGAAGCCTCGACTCATGTAAAGCAGACTCGTGGTTCAATAAAGAGAAAGATGATACAGGAGTCGAAGCCTCGATTCGTTTAAAGTAAGCATGTGATTCAAATTAAAAGACAACCTCATATTCAGATGTAAATAATAGCGATACTGAACAATAACCAGATATTCGTAGAGAAAGGTGTGTGTATGTGTGTATATGTATTTGTGTGTTTGTGTGCGTGTGCGTGTGTGTGTGTGTGTGGTGTGTGTGTGTGGTGTGTGTGGTGTGTGTGTGTGTGTAGTAGTAGTAGTAGTAGTAGTACTATTAGTAGTAGTGGAAAATATATTATTTATTAAGGAGTACATTTTTTAGTCTTAACTTAAATACAGATAGGGTATTGGCCTGCTTGAGCTGTGTTGGGAGGTCGTTTCATATCTTTGGTCCTCTCACAGGGAGAGGATCTGGCTCCAGTGTCAGTATTGACCTTGGGAACATACAGATTGTTTTGTTGTCTCGTAGTGCTACAGGTAACTTGATTTACATTTGATAGAGTCAGCAAATGGTCAGGAAAAAATTTGTTGATATATTTAAAGATTGCTACTCCTGTGTCGTATGTTATCTTATCTTTCATAGTAAGCCACTGTAGCTGATATAAAATAGGTGTGACATGGTCATATTTCCTGGCTTTTCCGTCAGCAACTTTTGCATCAAAATTGTGTAGTTTCTGTACGTTTGTTAGTAGAGTTGTGTTTGTAGTGCCCCATATCACAATACAATAATTTAAAATGCTCAACACAAGAGATTGTACTATTATTGTGCGTGTCTTTTTGTCGAAATAGTTTTTTATTCTATTGATAAACATGAGAGTGCCCATTACCTTCTTATTAGTTTCATTAATATGTTTATCAAATGTTAGATATTTATCCATGTACAGGCCGAGGTTTTCCACATGTATAGCGGGTGTAATGTTGCTATTGTTGAAATGTAGGGTGATGTTACTTGGTATCTTAAAGAGTAATTGGTGACTACCTATGAAAATGCATTGAGTTTTGTTAGCGTTCATCATCAAACCATTACTGAGAAAATATTGCTCTGCTTTTCGTAGTGTTTCCTCCGTTTTATTTATTAGATTATTAAGTTCGTGGATCCGGCCACAATGTAGGAATTGTGTATCATCGGCATATTGAACAAGCACACAATCATTAATGTTATCAATTATGTCATTTACAAATATATTAAAAAGTATTGGGCCTAGGATAGAACCTTGAGGTACACCATACTCTATTGATAGTTTTGAGGAAATGATATTATCGATGCGAACTGCTTGTGTTCTTTCATTTAGGTAGTCTTCGAACCAAAATGTGTCGATTCTTAACTTACGCATTTTCTTTAAGAGCATGGTGTGGCTTACACTATCAAATGCCTTAGAGAGATCACACAATGTTAGTAATGACATTTTTTTGTTATCCATGTTATTGTAAGTGTGATTTGTGATGACTGTGAGGGCTGTTTCTGTAGACAGTCTCGGCCGAAAACCATGTTGGTTATTTGAAAGGAGGTTATTTGACTCTAAGTATGTTGTAAGTTGCTCAGCGACGATCTTTTCGATTATTTTAGAAACAATAGGGAGGAGTGAGATCGGGCGGTAGTTACTGACGTCGCTTTTTTCCCCAGTTTTAAAGAGAGGAGTTACTACGGCATGTTTCCAGCTAGTGGGAAACTTACCAGTAACTATGGATGAGTTTATAATAAATGTTGTATAAACGGCAATGACAAATAAAGAGTCTTTAATAAAACGAGAGAGAGAGAGAGAGAGAGAGAGAGAGAGAGAGAGAGAGAGAGAGAGAGAGAGAGAGAGAGAGAGAGAGAGAGAGAGAGAGTCAGTCGTTATCAGGTGGTAGGTCCTCCATGTGTGTTAATGGAGAAGGGATAATGGAAGACAAGAGTTAATAGACAGGGACGTAAAGATAGGAGAGAGAGAGAGAGAGAGAGAGAGAGAGAGAGAGAGAGAGAGAGAGAGAGAGAGAGAGAGAGAGAGAGAGAGAGAGAGAGAGAGTTGATATCCGGTTATACATGAGAATACATGAGAAGAACAGACACCAGAAGATCTATTGGTTTACAACTGGGGTATCTGCTGCACTACATACTACTACAAGGGCACTAAGAGTTTGAGAACAGGATAGACACAGAACAAGGCTCTCTCCCACCCTCCTCTCCCTCCGGCAACATGCCGGCAGGAAAAACAGGTAGAAGGGAACACCATGACCTTGTAGAAAACATGGCCATGGACATTTTATAGTAAAGAATGAAAATAGAGGAGGATACTATACTATACTATACTAGACTCGACTACTATACTATACTAGACTAGACTACCACTACTGATGGTACATCCTGGTTAGTCAAAAAGTCTAATAAATATGTAAATGAATGAAAAGGTAAATAAAGGAATGATGAAATGAGGAATAAAAGAGAGGAGACAATAAATGTCATTAGTTAATTTTTACCTGAATTTTTAATATCTGAATATTTTCTTCAATTTTTCCCCTCCCTACCTCTCTCCTTCCCTTTCACCCCTTTGCTTTCCTTTTCTTCCTACTCTATTCCCTTAGTCTCTCCCTTCACTGTTTCCCTTTAGACTTCCTCCCTTTCCTCTCTTACCTTCTTTATTTCCCTTGATCTCTTTTTCCTCGTCCGCCTAATTATTTCCTCTTTCCTTTTTTGTCCCTCATTTTTTCCCTTTTTCCCTCATTTGTATTTCCCCTTGACACTATCCCCTTCCTTTAAAACATTGTATTAACTCTTCCCTTTCTCTCCTCTCCCTTTCACTCCCCTCCTTGCCCATCCTTTCCTCTGCCTCTCCTCCCCTCTTTTCTCCCTTAACCTATCTCTTCTCTCTTCTTCACTCCCTTCCCTTCGCCTCCCCTCTCCTTCCTACCCTCACTTTCTTTTCATCTTATGTATTACCCTTCCTCCCTCTCCCTCCTTTATCTCTCTCCCCATCCCTCATTTTCCCTCAATTCATAGTTTGCATCTCCTCCTCCTCCTCCTCCTCCTCCTCCTCCTCCTCCTCCTCCTCCTCCTCCTCCTCCTCCTCCTCCTCCTCCTCCTCTTCCTCCTCCTGCAGCGCCAGACAAGGCTACGGCACCACCCTAAGTCTTCGTCACTGTGTCTACACCTACACTACAATATACTATGCCAACACGCACAGATAGCCCTCAGTGAACGGTCACCACTACTACTCTCGACCTGTGACGGGCTGTGGGTACCCTAAGGTCCTGATAGTGTGTGACCACCTTCAGGATTTAAGGTACCAGGGGTCACTGCTACAGGGGTGAAACAGTGCACAGCGTCCTGCACACCACTGGATGGAACCGAGCTGGGGCCTGATTGACTGCTGTCTTCCTTAAAAGCGCCAGGCAAGGCCGCCGCACCACCCCTTATTATCTACACTGTGCTCACACCTACTCTGTACACATTAAACATAACCATCAAAATAAACACTCACACTTTCACACACTAACAAAAAGTAGATGTAGTTAATATCTCCTTGTCACACATTCTTCGTAAATTGCATGTAGTTTTTTTTATACTACATGGTATCACTTCTTTTCCTGTCAACTTCAGCTGGAGGGATGGGTGAGAGGGGAGAAGCCTTCCACTGTACTATCCTTTCTCTAATTCAAGTAGTTAGTGTAGAGTAGTTATATCAAACAGCCTTCGCAGGGACCCTAGGGTCTGTTGTTGTTTGTGTTCCCTTGTACAAAGGAGTACAAAGGAAGAACATACAGCAACAGTCCTACTGGACCTAACGAGGCTGTTCGTGTGGCTACACTAATACTATAATATCTACTTGATAGAGACAAAAGGACAGCAAAGTGGAAGGTTCCTCCCCACCCACCCCTCCCTCCGGCCGAAGCTGGCCGGAAGAGAAAGCGATACCATGTCGCATAGATAAACTATCATGGAATTTATATTGGAAAGTGAGAAAAACAAGACTATTCTACGTCCATTTCTTATAAAAAAAAAATCACGCATGAATGAAATACTCAATTTGGTGAATGTATGTTAAGTGTTTATCGAGTTTCTTCTTAAATTCTGCAAAAATACTTAAAATTTTTTTTTGTTGGGTTGGGCGTCTGTTGTACGACGTTGAAAAATGCAAGGTGGTATCATCAGCATAGGAATGGATAGGGCATTGAGTCAGATTTAGGAGATCATTGATGAATAATAGAAAGAGAGTGGGTGATAGGACAGAACCCTGAGGAACACCACTGTTGATAGTTTTAGGAGAAGAACCGTGACCGTCCACTACAAAAGCAATAGAACGGTCAGAAAGGAAACTGGAGATGAAGGTACAGAGAGAAGGATAGAATCCGTAGGAGGGTAGTTTAGAAATTAAAGATTTATGCCAGACTCTACCGAATGCTTTCGATATGTCAAGGCAGATAACAAAGGTTTCACTGAATTGTGTTACTGTTAACTATTTATGCTGGGAGATAATTCCTAATATTCACGATTCTATTGAAGAAAAAGGTTTTCGCTTCATTCGATCTAAAACGCTTAC
>JAPQNM010000037.1:7502871-7515371 GCA_029783475.1 Metacarcinus magister | reverse complement strand
CTCTCTCTCTCTCTCTCTCTCTCTCTCTTATTTGTTTGTTGTTGTTGTTGTTGTTATTGAAGGAAACTTAAGTAAACAATCTGTAAGAGGGAAAAGTTAATTGAGGCGTTTTTGTTTTGTTTTGTTTATTCTCCTCCTCCTCCTCCTCCTCCTCCTCCTCCTCCTCCTCCTCCTCCTCCTCCTCCTCCTCCTCCTCCTCCTCCTCCTCCTCCTCCTCCACAGCTTCTCACTTAAACTTTGGATAGTATTATGACTAGAACTTCCTGCTTTTCACCCTCCCCTCACTTCCCTCTCTCTCCTCTCCCCTCTTTCTTCCCCTTCTTACTACTTAATCTACTTCCTCTCCCTTTTCTGTCTTTTATAACATTTTCTTTCCACCCTCTCCTCCTCCTCCTCCTCCTCCTCCTCCTCCTCCTCCTCCTCCTCCTCCTCCTCCTCCTCCTCCTCCTCCTCCTCCTCCTCCTCCTCCTCTAATAGATCATCATAGAAGTATTTAAAATATTCAAATGATTTGACATCAGTGCAAAAGATTACTTCACATATATCAAGACGAAACAGGCCCCGCATGTTATCGCCTGGGTAGAAGTAGTAGTAAGGATAATCGTTATCTCATTCCTATAAAAGAAATTCCATGTAGTTACGTTCTTTTTCATACTGTATAGTTTTTCTATATTTTCCTTTCCTGCCAGCCTCGGCTGGAGGGAACGGTGGGTGAGGAGAAGCCTTCCCCTTTACTGTTCTGTGCTTTAGCTTAGATAATAGTGTATATTATCTCAAACAGCCTCTTGAAGGCCAACAGGTCTGCTGCTGTTCGTTCTTTCTTTGTGTTTCTTTGTGTTTGTGTGTTCCTCCTCCTCTTCAAATCAGAAAAAATCATACTAGCCCTGTATAACACTTGCTTGTGCGTCCCCACCTGGAGTACTGCGTACAGTTCTGGTCACCTTACTACAGTAAAGACATAAATGAATCAGATAAAATTCAACGTAGAATAACCAGAAATATTCCAAGACAGCACAATAAACCATACGACGAACGTCTTCTAGAACTTGATCTATTTTCCCCTACGAAACGCAGACTGAGAGGAGACCTTCTAACAGTATTCAAAATTCTCAAAGGATTCACAAATTTGAAGTCGGACCACTACTTTACTATTGACCGTTCAAGCATCACCCGTAACAATGGCTTCAAAATAATTTGCAAACGCTTTATAACAAACGAAGCCAACCAAGTACTTTTTCTTCAATCGAGTCGTATTTATATGAAATGGTCTTCCCCCAAACGTTGTCAAATCGAGCACAATAGAAACTTTCAAAAATCGTCTCGATAAATATCTTGACTGTAATCCCCGGCTGGCAACTTGGATGTTTCTGTAGCCAGGAGGCCTCCCATCGTAGTTTTGTTATCAAATCACCAGCTGGTTCACAACTACATACCACTCTCCATACACGACACAGATAACCCAGAGTGAACGGTCACCACTACTACTCAACACCTGTGACGGGCTGAGGACAGGTAAAGCCTCTTATGCCCGCCTGCTAGCCACTAGGCCACCGCCTACCATAATGATCTGTGTTACCTGTGTGTGCCTTCCTACCTTTACCACCACCTCTACCACTTTGATTGAATGATAGATAGTGTTAATAGACAGGCAGACAGATGAATTCCTAGATGCATGGATGAATGAATGAATAGTTATGACCCTCTCATTTAATTCATCTGGATAGACAGGTAGATTGATAGATTATTAACCTTCTATAACCTTACCTGTCTCTGTGATCCCCTCTTTTCTCCTTAGGTAGATTATTAGATAGATAAATAGAGGTTTAGATAGATAAATGGGTACCTGGATAATTAATGGGTCTATCTATCTCACTTTTTATTCCTATATCCTCCTTTTCCCTCTCGTTTTTCCTACTTCTCTCTCTCTCTCTCTCTCTCTCTCTCTCTCTCTCTCTCTCTCTCTCTCTCTCTCTCTCTCTCTCTCTCTCTCTCTCTCTCTCTCTCTCTCTCTCTCTCTCTCTCAGCAATGGGAAGAATCTGAAAGGACATAAAGGGGTGTGTTTTATGCCCCATGGAGAGGTGTTAAGTCTTCTCACCTCCTCTTGCCTTCCCATCACCTCTTTTAGCATCCCATCACTCGTTCTCTAACACCCCATCACTCGTTCTCTAACACCCCATCACTCGTTCTCTAACACCCCATCACTCGTTCTCTAACACCCCATCACTCGTTCTCGTAAGAAGAAAAGTTAATATTACGTTCCTTCATTTACACAATGGGAAGGGAAAGAATATTACGTCTATTGAGAAGAGAAGACACACCTGCAACACACCTGCAACACACCTGTAGCACACCTGCAACACACCTGTAACACACCTGTAACACACCTGCAACACACCTGTAACACACCTGTAACACACCTGCAACACACCTGTAACACACCTGCAACACACCTGCAACACACCTGTAACACACCTGTAACACAACTGCAACACACCTGTAACACACCTGTAACACACCTGCAACACACCTGTAACACACCTGTAGCACACCTGTAACACACCTGCAACACACCTGTAACACACCTGCAACACACCTGTAACACACCTGCAACACACCTGCAACACACCTGTAACACACCTGCAACACACCTGCAACACACCTGTAACACACCTGTAACACACTTGTAACACACCACGACAGTCACTTGCTCTCTACACTTATACACTTGATTATGTTTGTCAATAATTACAATTTATTTTATTCCACCCTCCTCCCCCTCCCCTTCCTCCTCCTCCTCCTCCTCCTCCTCCTCCTCCTCCTCCTCCTCCTCCTCCTCCTCCTCGTTATCGTAAATAGATTTGATCAAGCAATGCGAACATGTAACTTTTTGTTTACTATGTTGGTCAGACAGCGCATGTTATCGCCTGGGTAGAAGTAGTAATAGTGGTAATCCTTATCTCATTCAAATCAAAGAAATTCCATGTAGCTCCGTTCTTTTTCATGTTGCATAGTTTTATAATTCTTTACTTTAAACCTCAGCTGGAGGGAGCGGTGTGTGGAGAGGAACCTTTGTCTTTACTGTCCTGTGACTCTCCCTTTCGTTTAGTGTGATGTGCACAGCATTGTAAATACCTCGCTGCTAGCACCAGTTACTCTCACTGCTGGTTGAAGGCGAGATAATCACGATCGGCAACCCACCTCACCCTCTCGAGGCTTCATACACGCCTTCTCGAAGCTTCAGGAACCCTCTCGATCCTAGACACTCTCGCGGCTTCATACGCGCCTTCTCGGAGCTTCAGGAACGTTCTCGATCCAACATAGGAACTGGAAAGGTTCCCTGCCGCCGCAAGACGAGCAGAAGTAACCCAGACTTGGACTTGTAAGGGAGTGTGGTGGTGTGCCTGGTGAGGATTTTTTGACGCTGGTTGCCCTTGATCTCTGAGTTATAAGTATTTTTCTCCTTCATTTACTTTTCGTATTTCAAAGAGTCAATCTATGGTACGGCAGTGATGCTAGACGTGGCTTTGACTTTTCCCAGCCTTTGTTGGTAGGCAATCTTGATAGCGGTGCGTGCGTAGGTGTGGTGCCTTTACTCAGTGTTCCGGCGCTTATTAAGCCGCCCTTAGTTCTTAAGTGTTTGGGTTTGGGTAGTGTGTATTTTCTCCTCGTGGTGTGGGTGGTGGTGTTTACTAGTGTATATATATGTTATTTTCCCTCGGTGTGCTGGACGGTTGTACCTAACTACCGTTTGTTACATTTCTCTAATGCCTGTGGACAAGTAGTATTTCACCACAAATCTTGTGAACCAAGTGTTCAGATAATATCATAATACCCCTTTACCTATGAGTTTTCTCGCCGACCTACTTAGACTAACCATTTAAGGACCGTTGGCCTACACTAGTTAGTGTAGTTTATGGCTGAGAGCATCGTAAAGGCCAACTGGTCTGCTGCTAATTGTTCATCCTTTGTGTTCCTTTGTGTTCTTCATCTTGTCTTCTACAGAGATGGACATTCAATTATATATAAAATCAAGAATTCTGATTTTCCGTCACTCTTTCGACTTTTTGATGAATAAACTATTAAGGGAAGGGGAGGTGGGGGAAAGATGTAAAGAGAAAGTGAGAGGGAGGGAGAGAGGGAGTTAATGAAAGTAAGGAGGATAGATATGACATGTAATGATTCCGTTATCACTCTCCTTCCCTCTCTTTCTCTCACCTTTCTTGTTTCTCTCTTTGTAAATTTAATGGGGTTTTTTTCTTCTTCATAGCAGGAAGGAAGGAAGGAGCCAGTGGAAGAGGAGAGTAGGTAGGAAGGGAGAGAGTGAGAAGGAAGGAAGAACTGAAGAAAAAGGAAGTAGGAAGTTGTGGTAACAGTTGAGAGGCGGTGATAAATTGGGAGGAGGAGGAAAGAGGAGTTGAGAGGAGTGACGAGCGGATGTTGTGGCGGAGGAGGAGAGGAGGAAGAAAAGAAGAAGAAGAAGAAGAAGAAATAAAAGGCAAAATATAATATTCTATCCTATTTCCTCTCTCTCTCTCTCTCTCTCTCTCTCTCTCTCTCTCTCTCTCTCTCTCTCTCTCTCTCTCTCTTCGTCCATTATCCACTTGCACTTGTCTTCTCTTAAGCTTGTATGGAGGTGATTGCACATTTGAGGGTGCGAGGAGGAGCACGCGGCGGCGGCAAGGATAAAAAGAAGGTTGTTTCATCTATCCAACTGCTTGAGGAGGAGGAGGAGGAATATGTTTAATACAAGAGCAAAAGCATCCTTGAAAATGGTTTTGGTGAAGTAGTAGTAGTAGTAGTAGTAGTAGTAGGGTGCATGTCATTTGATACTCAGGCATTTGGTACTCAAGACATCTCATCACCAAGCCATTTAATCACCAGACTATTTAGTACTCCGTATTTGTTCGGCATCTGACCATTTGGGACAAGCCTTTTCATAGTCAAGACATTTCATCCCTAAACCACTAAAGTATATATATCTGGCAAGCATGGGAATTACTGAAACCATGACACGTTCACCCACTTTCCACGCACACACGCACACACACACACACACACACACACACACACACACACACACACACACACACACACACACACACACACACACACACACACACACACACACACACACACACACACACACACACCCACACAGAGGAAGAAAATTCTCACATTTCACCTTCATGTAATTATGAACTTATTACAGTAATTAATAACACTGGCACGCATTTCATATCTATCGTGTTTTTGTTTTAAGTCCAATTGTGACGTATTTATTACTACAAAAAATAATACACAAACAAATTTAAAAAAAAAAGGGAGCAGGTCATCATTATTAATATCATTATCATTATTATTTTCATTATTAATTCATAATGGTTGCGTCACTTTAACTGGAATGTAATTAAAGTTGTTTTTTTCTTTGTTAAGCTGGAAACTTGTGGTGATTTAGAGGAGATACTGTAATGGTAGGGTGTGTGTGTGTGTGTGTGTGTGTGATGTTGTTTAGTTGCTAGTTAAGCTTTACTGTGCTGTGTTGTGCGATGCTTGACTGTGCTGTGCTATGTTGTGTGTGTGGTGCTTGCTGTGCTGTGCTGTGTTGTGTGTGTGGTGCTTGCTGTGCTGTGTTGTGTGGTGCTTGCTGTGCTGTGTTGTGTGGTGCTTGCTGTGCTGTGCTGTGCTGTGCTGTGTGGTGCTTGCTGTGCTGTGTTGTGTGTGTGTGTGGTGCTTGCTGTGCTGTGTTGTGTGTGTGGTGCTTGCTGTGTTGTGTGAAGCTTGTTATGCTGTGCTGTGCTGTGCTTCACTGTAGCAATAGCAGCAGCAGCAGTAGTCGTACCTGGCCTTACCTTTGGAAGACCGCTAATTAGAGGCAGGTAGAGGTGGGGCGATGAGACATGCACGGCTGTGTGTGGGCGGGGCGTGGTGTGCGTGGCGATGTGCAGGTGTGTGTGTGTATGTATGTGTGTGTGTGTGGGTGGGTGTGGGTGTGGGTGTGTGTGTGTGTGTGTGGGTGTGGGTGTGTGTGTGTGTGTGTGTGTGTGTGGGTGTGTATCATTTCATCTTTCAATACATTTTTTTGACCTGCGTTCTTGATAATGATATGTTTTCTCGTTATTCATTATGTAGTTATTCATTATGTAGTTATTCATGTTCATGTTGTGTACTAGTTTCCCTTCACACCGAGACTCCCACCAGCCGGGCACGTGTTGCAGTACTCTTAAAACACCCTGTGGCTTACCTGACAGACATTCCTCACCTGTTAATTACCATCAGTTAATTAAGCACACGCACACACGCACACGCACACGCGCACACGCACACGCACACGCACACGCACACGCACACCAATCTACCACTACTACACTTTACCCCTCAACACCACATAACCACCACCACCATTAACACGCCCCTTAGTCAACGCCACACACGCAACACACCCATTGACACATCACCGGTACCATTAACAGCCTTGCCATTACCTTACTTAACCACAAACCATTCATTATACATCATTACAGTGACAATTTTTCACGCTCTTTCTCCTCTTTTTTTTTTTTCTTTCTTATATTCATCCCATTCATTATCTATATGTACGTTTTTTTGTGTATATATTTGTGTGTATCATTATTATTCTCTCTCTCTCTCTCTCTCTCTCTCTCTCTCTCTCTCTCTCTCTCTCTCTCTCTCTCTCTCTCTCTCTCTCTCTCTCTAATACTAATTAATAAGGTGACAGGTGAAGAAGGGGCAGTTAATAAATTACCTGCATTACGTCACCTGGACCATTTCCTCAGGTGGGTCTACGTAGCTAATTTTGGTGTGTGTGATGACAGATAAGATGTTCATTAGGGATCCCTCACCTTCCCCTCACCTTTCCCTCACCCTCCCCTCACCCTCCCCTCACCACCGACACACTCACCCTTCCTCTCCTATCTCTACACGAGTCCTCTGGGAAATAGAGGATAGGGGGGAAGGGGAGGTGGAAAATGTGGCTTTGTGGGGGGATGAAGTGTAGGAGGATGGGGAGGGTGGGGGTGGTGGTTGTGGTTGTGGTTGTGACAGGAATATAGATATGTGTGTGTGTGTGTGTGAAGAGAGAGAGAGAGAGAGAGAGAGAGAGAGAGAGAGAGAGAGAGAGAGAGAGAGAGAGAGAGAGAGAGAGAGAGAGAGAGAGAGAGAGAGAGCACAATCCAAGCTAAGATGTACTTTGAGAGAATGTCACCCAAGAGAGTCGTGAAGGAAGCTACTTTGAGAGAGGGAAGGAAGGGAGGGAGGAAAGGCATGAAAGAGAGAGAGAGAGAGAGAGAGAGAGAGAGAGAGAGAGAGAGAGAGAGAGAGAGAGAGAGAGAGAGAGAGAGAGAGAGAGGAGAAGAGAGGGAAAGGTTGGAGGCATTTATAGATATATCAGATGGAAGGTCAGAGGAAGGGAGGGAGGGAGGGAGGGAGGGAGTAAAGTAGATATGGTAGAAGTTTAGAGAGAGAGAGAGAGAGAGAGAGAGAGAGAGAGAGAGAGAGAGAGAGAGAGAGAGAGAGAGAGAGAGAGAGAGAGAGAGAGGGAGAAAGTATCACTAAGCATGAATATAGAAATTCTTGGGAAAGACTTGAGTTCTTGGCTTAAGTGAGGCTTTGAGGGAGGGAGGGAGGGAGGGAGGGAGAGAGAGAGAGAGAGAGAGAGAGAGAGAGAGAGAGAGAGAGAGAGAGAGAGAGAGAGAGAGAGAGAGAGAGGGAAACCAGGAAAGTTAAGGATGCAGACTTGGAACAGAGGGAGGGAAAAAAGATTGAGAGAGAGAGAGAGAGAGAGAGAGAGAGAGAGAGAGAGAGAGAGAGAGAGAGAGAGAGAGAGAGAGAGAGAATAGTTGAATGCGAGACACTTATTTTTTTCCAAATCTTAATTAATTCTTCTTTTCTTCTTTGCAGGTGAGTTGATGAGACGCGACAGTCTGGTGGAGAGAAACTGGAGGAAAGGTAGGAAAATGCCTCCACACACAGAGAGAGAGAGAGAGAGAGAGAGAGAGAGAGAGATATTATGGTTTTCAATATGCAAAACTTTACATTTATCAACATTATATTTCATTTGCTACTTTTCTGAGATGTCGAGGTTGTATTGTAGTTGCATTTTTTCTGCGGTTGTAGTTACTTTACTCGTGATTTTCGTATCGTCGGCAAATTTTGGTATCTTACAGGTGAGGCCTTCATCGATATCATTAACATAAATTAGAAACAGAATGGAGCCAAGTACTGAGCCCTGTGGCACACCGCTTATAACGTCTCGCCAGTTAGATGATTTACCGTTTATCACAACGCGCTGTTTTCTTTCTAAAGGACAGTCTTCAAGCAGCTTAAGAATTTTCCCAGATATGCCGTGTGATTCAAATTTCTTTAGTAATCGTTTATGGGGAACTTTGTTGAACGCTTTTTGGAATTCAAGATAAATTATATCCACCGCTTTTGTCTCGTCATAATTGTTGTCATAATAGTTGTCGTTATGAATGTCAAGCAGATTTGTTAGACATGAACGTTTGTGACGAAAGCCATGTTGGGTGTTTTTTATTAATATTTTCTTCTAGGAAACTCACTAATTTATCACGTATTAAAGTTTCCATTCGTTTACCAACTACAGATGTGAGGCTGATTGGTCTGTAATTATTTAGCGCTTTGTCTCCCTTTTTTAAAACTTTCGGTGCAATATAATGTGGACCGGAGGTTTTATTTACTTTAACCTTATCAAGTGCCTTAGTTACAGCATCTTGAGTAAAACAATCGCTTAATGTAGTTTAAATTAGATTAAGTCGGTATTATGTCTTGGATTTCATAGGTGTGTTCAACGGTAAAACGGGATGCAAAGTAGTCATTTCTAATTCATTATTTGTTACTTCACCATTTTCTAGGCAAAGTGGGCCAGGCCAATTTTTGATGTGATAACGTTTTTATTACGTACGTAGGTGTAAAATTCTTTAGGGTTGGATTTAGTTTTATTTGGAATATATATTTCGAGATCTTTTTTACTTTGTCTAATAATCTTATTTTGTTACGCGTCTAAGTCTTCCGTATTCTATGTTATCGTGTTCGCTTCGTGATGATGAATATTTACTGTGTGCGCGTTTTGTTGTTGTAATAATCTTGACTGAATTTGGTTATTCCACCACTTGGGTTTGTTATTTTTATGTGAACGTCTTCTACAAACTGGAACGCATAATTCAACAACCACATTTGAAATGTTATAGAATTTTGTCCATGATTCATTTATATTGGTTTCGTTCACTACTATGCTCCAATCAGTATCTGACAACATTTTCCTTAATTTTTCAAAGTTATCTTTGCGATATATGTAGACAAGTTTTTCGCTCACATTTTCTTTGTAGACCTCGAGGTTTACATTGAAAGACATGTTTATGATCACTACCTCCGAATTCTAGGCCAGTATTAACGTTATTTACAGTATTAACGTTGTTTACAGTATTAACGTTATTTACTAGACTATCGTTTGTTGAAAATACAAGGTCTAGTATAGTGTCACCTCTCGTGGGTTTGTTAACTTGTTGACTAAGACCACTCTCTAACAAATTATTATATAATTTTCACACCCATATGTGATTCTAGATGATTTTCCCATGAATGAATTACTTCAATTATTTGATCGTATAATTCTCTATCGCTATTAATATTGTGTACTGGTGGTCTATAAATGAGTCCGAGAACAATTTTCTTTAAATGTGTTTGTAGTTGTAAAAATATAGTATCTACGGTATCTATTTTTTTGGTTTGCAAGACCATCGAGTTGAGACTGTCTATCACGTAGATCAAAACACCTCCACCTTTTTTGTCTTGCCGTTCACAGATAAACAATGAAAAATTAGGCAAATTATATCCTGCTAAGAAGTCTCTATATTCAGTATTTATCTAAGATTCCAATACGCCAATAATATGAAAATCGTCAGATGCTGCAAGGACATCTAAATCTGAAAACTTCTTTCTAAGACTGCGTGCGTTATACATGCAACTTTTAAGGAAATGTTGTACGTTGGTTTGTGTGGTTGTAGTGTTTCCTGCGTGTTCGAGGCGAGTTGCTTCATCGCTGCCGAGATATTATTCAGACGACCACCAGGCAGGTACATCCTCTTCCTGGTGGGTTTTGCTATCCCACAGAATCCATGCAGCTGCTCCCTTACGATAGAGGAGGAGGAGGAGGAGGAGGAGGTTTATTCGCCAAGTTAATGTGATCAGACTGTGAAGTTATAACGTATTCTGTTATCCTGATGAAGATAAGATGACTAGGGCAAGTTTATCCATTGAAGGAGGAGGAGGAGGAGGAGGATACAACGGGGCTGGGTGTAAGTGTGTGTATGGGAGAGAGAGAGAGAGAGAGAGAGAGAGAGAGAGAGAGAGAGAGAGAGAGAGAGAGAGAGAGAGAGAGAGAGAGAGATTATTATTATAAGCACATTTTTATTAAGCAACAATGATTGATAAGTAACTGTCTGACCTTATGTGACCCGTGTTAGAAGGTCAGGTCAGGTTAGGTCAAAGTTATGTGTTTCATGACTTTGAATTTTCATACTTTCTTCGCTTAACCGAATTGTGTGTGCGTGTGTGTGTGCGTGTGTCATGGTAATAGTAATAATAATGATGATAATAATGATAATAATAAATAATAAGAATAAGAAGAATGATAATAATAATAATAGTAATTGCAATAATAATAATAATAATAATAATAATAATAATAATCTTTTCCTTTATTATACTAATTTCGGAAAAGCGAAAAAAAACTAAAAAAATTACTTCAAAAAGAAAACCACAATGAAGCACTCTCTAAAAATATGTTCTTCCCCTCTAAAAATATTCCTCTTAAAAAAATGTTTGTCATGTTTATTGACTTTTTTTTTCCTTCACTTTTTTCCTTCACTTTTTTCCTTGACTTCTATCCTCCAATCATATCCTTCACATTTACTGGAGGTGAAAGTGTACTCAGGTGTTGTGATGATCAGGCAGGTAACGAATAGGCACGAACACAAACAAACACAAAGGATGAACAAACAGCAGCACACTTGTTACGAGGCCCATATACGAGGGAGGAGGAGGAGGAGGAGGAGGAGGACAAAAGAAAAGAAAAGAAAAAAAAAGGAAGATTAAAAAAGATAATGAAGAAAAAAACATATACTTCTTTTTTTTTCTCTCTCTCTCTCTCTCTCTCTCTCTCTCTCTCTCTCTCTCTCTCTCTCTCTCTCTCTCTCTCTCTCTCTCTCTCTCTCTCTCTCTCTCTCTCTCTCTCTCTCTCTCTAAGTTTAAGCCTCTGATCCAGTCTAATCTTCCCTTCCTTTCCTCTCCCTCTTCTCTCCCTCCCCTGTTTCCTCCCCTCCCCCCCCTCCCCTCTCCCCCCCTCCCCTCTCCTCCCCTCCCTTGCCTTTCATGAGTTACACATCCTGTTTGAAATGCATTAAGGAAGTTTGTGAGTTTCCCTCCCTCCTTCCCCTCTTCTTTCTCTCTCCCTTTCCTCTCCCTCCCTCTCTCTCATTCTCTCCCTCTCTCCCTTCATCCTCCTCCCTCTTTCCTCTCACTCACTGTACCAAAACACTATACATCTATGCCGCTTCTCTCTCTCTCTCTCTCTCTCTCTCTCTCTCTCTCTCTCTCTCTCTCTCTCTCTCTCTCTCTCTCTCTCTCTCTCTCTCTCTCTCTCTCTCTTTTATTTTGTTTATTTTTGTTCTTTTCTTTTCTTTTTCTTTCTTTATTTTACTAGTTATTGTTTTTATTTATTTTGGTCTTTTTTTTTTTTATTTTATTTATTATATATTTTTTTTTTGTCCTTCCCTTTACTTTTTCATTAGTATTTGTTTCTTGTTGTTTATTTATTTCTTTGTTCTTCCATCCTATTATTCTTCTTATTTTTTTTTATTATTATTATTATTATTATTATTATTATTATTATTGTCATTAGTTTTATTGTTATTAATATTTTCCTCCTAATTTTTTTCTCGCAATATTTTCCTCACTATTTTTTTTCCACAATATTCCACGTGTTTCCTCAGCTTGGTTCCTATTTTCCTCCTTTCCTTTTCCTCCTTTCCTCATCTTTTCCTGTCTGGACACGCATTCCTCCTCTTCTTCCTCTACCTCCTTTTCTTCCTCTACCTCCTCCTCCTCCTCCTCCTTTTCTTAATGCACTATAAAAAATATATTGATAGGCTGGAGAGAATACAAAGATTATTATTATTATTATTATTATTATTATTGTTTATTATTGTTTATTATTGTTTATTATTATTATTAGTAGTAGTAGTAGTAGTGGTGTTGGTTGTAGTTGAGGTAGTAATTAAAATTATTTCCCTACTTGAGAGAGAGAGAGAGAGAGAGAGAGAGAGAGAGAGAGAGAGAGAGAGAGAGAGAGAGAGAGAGAGAGAGAGAGAGAGTGAGTGAATTATATCGTCTCTTCAAAGTGCAGTACGTCAAGAGAGCAGAAGGGAATTTGAGGAGGAGGAGGAGGAGGAGGAGGAGGAGAGAG
>JAPQNM010000037.1:7487871-7492871 GCA_029783475.1 Metacarcinus magister | reverse complement strand
AAGTTAATCTCAACCTCGAGGGAAGTAATTATAGGCTCAGCCTCTGGGGTGTGTGGTGTGTGGCGTGTATGTGGGTGTCACTACACTTGGTGGTGACTTTGAACTTGATAGACATTGTGGGCTTGGTGGTCCAGAGTATGGAGAGGTGATTGCTACGTCCAAACGGGGCAAGTGGTAGTGTGTGTGTAGTAGTGGTGGAGGTTACTGAAGATAAGGTCCAAGGTGTTGTTTCCGTGGGTGGGAAAGTTCACTAGCTGAAGGAGGTTTAGATCATTTTGTAGGTCAATTATGTCTATTTAATTAAAATCGCCACATATTATTAGTTTCGAGCTGGGGTATCTGATTTTAAGGAGATCGGAGGTGTTGGTGAGGAGGTTCAGTAATTCAGACTTGGTGGATGCCCTAGGTGGATGATAAACGACACAGCACAGCAGTGACGGAGCGTGGCGGGGGTGCTTGGAGGGCGACACTCTTACCCACGGTACTTCCAATTCAGATGGAACATCTACTTGCAGGGGTGCTGGTCGTAAGGACTGGTGCACCAACATTGCTACACCTCCACCACGTCTGTTTCTACGGAGATTATGGAACATAATGTACTCGTTGATGCACACCGTGTCGGGTTCAACTTGCCAGGCTTCTGTGATTACCACGATACCTGGGCGCTGGGCAGTAATCACTGTAGAAAGTTCATCTATTTTGTTACTCAGTGAGGTGACATTGGACAATAAAACAGTTGGGAAGCTATAAACGTAATGTAAGAACTTCAAAGTGGCAGAATGGCTTGTGTGCTGGTGACATTCTTGGGTTTGGCTTTACCTGGGGTCGGAGTTTGAGTATCTTCCGATGCACGTCCTTCCCTCGTTTGCAGCCGCGGGCGTGAAACAATTTCAGGGATTTCAAAGTCTGGATAATTGCACTGTCAGGATAACCACATTGTTTTCTTAATTGAAAAAGGCTTCTAAATGAGTGGATAACTTGCGCCATGATGTGTACTGCGTTCAGAGCTCAGTAGAGAAGAAACTAAGTAATGGCGGGGTGTTGTAGAAGGGACCACAGCTGTCGAGTAACTTGCTTTTTTTAAGAACTTTTTTTTTTTTCCTCTCTCTCTCTCTCCTCATCTTCGCATTCTCTCTCTCCTCTCTCTCTCCTCTCTCTTTCTTCTTTATCTTTTCTCTTTCCTTCTCCTCTTTTTTCTCTTTCCTCTCTCTCTCCTCTCTCTCTCCATCTCTCTCTCCTCCTCTCTCTAGTTCTCCCGTCTCCATCCAGTTGCAAATCTCTCTTCCGATCGCTCTCCCCGGCTCTAGGCCTCTCTCTCTTCTCGCTCCCTTCTCTCTCTTCTTCTCTCTCTCCCCTCTCCTCCTCTCTCTCTTCTTTCCTTCTTTCTCTCCTTCCCTCCTCCTTCTCTTCCTCTTCTCCTCTCCTTCTTCTCCCTCCTTCCTCCCTCTCCCTTCCCTCCCTCCCCTCCTCCTTCCTTCGTCCCTCTCTTCCTCTTCTCTCCCTCCTCTTCCTCCCTCTCTTTTCCTTCTCTCTCTCCTTTTCCCCCTCCTCTTTCCTTCTCTCACTCTTCCTCTCCTCTCTCTCTCCTCCTTTCCCCTCCCTTTCCTTATCTCCCTCTTCCTCTCCTCCAATTTCTTCTTCTTCCCTCTCTCTTCCCTCCTTCTCTCTCCCCCTCTCCTCCTCCCCCTCCTCCTCTCTACCCTCCCCTCTCCCTCTCCTCTCCTCCTCTCAATCTTCCCCTCCTCTCCCTTTCTCTCCTCTTCCTCCCCTTCCCCTCCCTCCCTCTTCTCCTCCTCTCTGTTCCTCTCCCTCTCCCCTCTCTCCCCTCTCTTCTTCCTTTCTCCTCTTCATCTTCCTCTCTCCCTTTCTCCTCCTCTCGCTCCCTTTCTCTCTCCTCCCTCCCCCTCCCTCCCTCCTCTCTCTTCTCTCCTTCCCCCTTCTCTCCTCTCCTCTCCCTCTCCCCTCTCCTCCCTCTCTCCCCCTTCTCTCCTTCTCCCTTCTCTTCTCCTCCGCCTCTTCCCTCCTTCCGCCTCCCTCCCTTCTCTCTCCTCTCCCTCTCCTCCCTTCCTTTCTTCCTTCTCGTTCTCCCCGTCCTTCCCTCCTCTCCTTCTCCTCTCTCTCCCCCTCTTCTTCCCCCCTCTCCCCCTCCCTTCTCTCCCTCCCCCCCCCTCCTCCTCTCCTTCTCTCCCTTTCTTCCTTCTCTCTTTCTTCCCCCTCCCCCTCTTTATTCTTCCCTTCATCTCTCCTCTTCTCCTATCTACTTTCCCTCTCTCTCCCTCCTCCTTTCTTCACCTCCTCTCTCTCTCCCCTCATCTCCTCTCTCTCTCTCTCTCCTCTCCCTCTCTTTCTTCTCCTTTTCCTCTCACCCTTTCTCTCGTTTCTCTCTTCCTCCCTCTCTCCTCCCTCTTCCACTCTCTTCTCTCCTCTTTCCCCTCCCTCTTCCTTCTCTCTCCCTCTTCTCTCCCCTCTCAGCGCTTCTCATTTCTTTCTCCTCTATTCCTCTCTTCTTCTCCTCTCCTCTCTCTCTCCTCTCCCCTCTCCCTGTCCTCTCTTCTTCTCTCCCTTTCTCGTCTTCTTCCCCTCCCTCTTCCTTCCTCCTTCTTCCTCCGCACCTCTTCCTTCCGTCGGCTCTCTCCTGTTCTTCCTCTTTTCTCTCCTCTCCTTCTCTCTCTTTCTTCTCTCTCCATCTCTTCTCCTCCTCTTCTCTTCTCCTCCTTCCCTTCCTCTCTTCTCTTCTGCCCTTCTCTTCCTTTCTCTCTTCTCTCTTCTCCTCTCTTCTTCTTCTCCTCGCTCCCTCCCTCCCCTCCTCCCTCTCTGTTCTACTTATCCTTCCTCCTCTTCCCTTCCCCTTCCCTTTTCCCTCCTTTCCTCTCTTTCCCTCTTCCCTTTTCCTCTTCTTTCCTTCCCTCCCACTTCTCTCCTCTCCCTCCCCCCCTCCCCTCCTCTCCCTCTCTCTCCCCTTCCTTCTCCCCTCTCCCTCTCTCACCCCTCCTCTCCCCCTCTCTTCCCCTCTCTCCTCTCTCCCCCTCTCCTCCTCCTCTTCTTCCTCTTCCCCTCTCTCTCCCTCCTCCCCCCTCTCCTCTCTCCTCCTTCCTTCCCTCTTCTTCCCTTCTCTCCCTCTTCTCCCCCCCTCTCCTCCCCTTCTCTCCTCCCCCGTCTCCTCTCCCTCTCCCACCCCCTCTCCGTCCCCCCCTCCTTCCCCCTCCCCCTTCCTTGCTCCCAATAAAAGTAGAACTCCCTCTCTCTCTCATCATCATGGCCTCCTCATCTTCTCCTCTCCCGCCTTTCCCTACCTCATCCTCCCCGTGGCTCTCATCATACTCTCTCTCGCTTACTCGCTCCCCTCTCCTGGGACAACTCCCTCGTTCTCTCTCTCTCTCTCTTTTTTAATATTAAACCTCATATAGATCATTTTTTGATTTGGGTTGTTGGGTTTGGGTTTGTGGTTGGTTTGTTTTGTTTTGTTTGGTTTTGTTGGTTTGTGTTGTGTGTTTGTTGGTTGTTTTTTGTGTTTTGTTGTTGTTGTTGTTTTTGGTTTGGGTTTTTTGTTTGGTTGTTTTTTGTTGGGTTGGGGTTTGTTGTGGGTGTTGGGGTGTGGGGTTGTTTTGGGGTTGTGGGTTTGTTTTTGGTTGTTTGTTGTGTTGGGGGTTGTTGGTGTTTTGGTTTGGTTGGTGTTGTTGGGGTTTGGGTGTTTGTGGGGGTTGTTTTGGTTGTGTTGGTGGGTTTGGGGAGTGTTGTGTTTGGTTTGTTGTTTTGGGGTTTTTTTGTGTGTTTTGTGGTTGTGTTTGGATTTGTGGGGTTGTGGTTGGGGTTGGTTGTTGGGTTGTTGTTGTTGGTGGGTTTTGTGGTTTGGATTGTTGGTGTTTGGTTGTTTGGTGTTTGGTTTGTTTGTAGGGGGGGGTTTTGTTGGTTGGTGGTTTGGTTGGTGGGGGTTGGTTTGGTGTTGGTTGTTGGTTTAGGTTGGGTTGGTGTTGGGTTGTGTTTTGTGTGTGTTGGTTGTGTTGTTGCTTGGCAATTTGTGTGGGTTTGGGGTTTGGGTTTTGTTTGTGGGGGTTGGTGGTTGGGTTTGTGGTTTGGGTTTGTGTTGTGTGGTTGTGGGTTGGGGTGTTGTTTTGGTTGTTGTTGGGTGTGGTGGTTTGTGTTTTGTTTTGGGTTGGTTGGTTTGGTTGTGGTGTTGTGGGGTGGTTTTGTTGTTGGTTGGTTGTTTTGTTGGTTGGTTGGGTTGTGTTTGGTTTGGGTTTTTGTTTGTTTTGTTGTTGGGTGTGGGTTTGGTTTTGTTTTTTTGGGTGTGTTTGTTGGGGGGGTTTTTTGTGGTTTTTTTGGGTTTGGGTGTTTGTGGTTTGGGTTGGGGTGGGGTTGGGGTTTTTTTGTTTGTGTTGTGGGGGTTTGGGTTGTGGTTGGGGTGTGTGGTTGTTGTTGTTTGTGGTTTGGTGTTGGGTTTGGTTGTGTTTGTGTTTTTTTTGTGGGTTGTTTTGGTTGGTGGTTGTGTGGTTGGGTTGGGGTGTTGTTTGGGGGTTTGGGTGTGGTTGGTTTGTTTTGTGGTTGTTTGGGTTTGGTTGGGTGTTGTTGTGTTGTTGTGGTTGTTGGGTTGTGGTGTTGGAGTGCTTTTGGGTGTTGTTGTGGGTGGGTGTGGGTGGCCGCAAAGAAGAACTGTCGTGTTTGCCTTCCTGTTAGGCAATCATTAATATCCTTAAACAAACATATTAAATACAAGATTACATATAAATATATACAATTACATACAAATTACCATACATACCATGTTCCCACCTCACGGCACCAAAAAAACCACCAGTTTCGTCTTTTTCTGCACTGTGGTATCGGTTTCATTGTGTCCAAATTTACAGCGTCATTGGGGTGGGGTTGTGACGTCTCCAGGTAGTGGCCGCCAGTTTTGACACTGAGTGGTTTCATCACATTGGGTGTGAGGGACGGGCGGCCGTACAATCTTCCACATCCTGGAGACGTCGGCCCCACAAATTTGCGTTGTTGCTGGAGAG
>JAPQNM010000037.1:7483584-7487771 GCA_029783475.1 Metacarcinus magister | reverse complement strand
TTTTATTTTATTTTATATATATATTTTGTTTTATTTTTTTTTTTTTGTTTTATATATATGTATTTTATTTAGTATATATTTTTTTTTGTGTTTTATTTTATTTTATATTTTATTTTATTTTATTTTTATTTTATTTTATTTTATTTTATATTTTATTTTATTTTATTTTTTTTGTTTTGTTTTGTTTTATTTTATGTTTATTTTGTTTTATTTTTTTTTTTTTATTTTATTTTGTTTTATTTTATTTTATTTTGTATTTTATTTTTTTTATTTTATGTTTTGTTTTATTTTATTTTATTTTATTTTATTTTGTTTTTTTTTTTTATATATATTTTATATTTTATTTTATTTTATTTTATTTTTATATTTTATTTTATATTTTATATTTTATTTTATTTTTTTATTTTATATTTTGTGTTTTATTTTGTTTTGTGTTTTATGTTTATTTTATTTTATTTTATTTTATTTTATGTTTTATTTTATTTTATTTTTTTTTTTTATATTTTATATTTTATTTTATTTTATTTTATTTTATTTTATTTTATTTTATTTTTTGTATTTATTTTATTTTATGTTTTATTTATTTTATTTTATTTTATTTTATTTTATTTTTATTTTGTTTTATTTTATTTTATTTTATATTTTATTTTATTTTATATTTTTATATTTTATTTTATTTTATTTTATTTTATTTTATTTTATATTTTATTTTATATTTTATTTTATTTTATTTTATTTATATTTTATTTTATTATTTTTTTTTTTATTTTGTTTTATATTTTATTTTATTTTATTTTATTTTATTTTATTTTATTTTATTTATTTTATTTTATATTTTATTTTATATTTTATATTTTTTTTATTTTATATATATATTTTGTTTTATTTTATTTTATTTTTTTTTTTATTTTATTTTATATATATTTTATTTTATTTTATATTTTTTTTTTATTTTATTTTATATTTTGTTTTATATTTTATATTTTATTTTTTTTTTGTATTTTATTTTATGTATTTTATTTTATTTTGTTTTTTTTATATATATATTTTATTTTATATATTTTTTTTTTATATTTTATTTTATTTTGTATTTTTATTTTATATTTTATATTATGTATTTTGTTTTATTTTATGTTTTATTTTGTTTTGTTTTATTTTATTTTGTATTTTATTTTTGTTTTATTGTTTTATTTTATTTTATTTTATTTTATTTTTTTTTTTTTATATTTTATATTTTATTTTATTTTGTTTTATTTTGTTTTTATTTTGTTTTATTTTATATTTTATGTTTTTTTTGTTTTTTTATTTTATGTTTTATTTTGTTTTATTTTATTTTATTTTATATTTTTATATTTTGTTTTATGTTTTATTTTATATTTTTTTTATTTTATATTTTATTTTATTTTGTGTTTTTTTTTTATGTTTTATATGTTTTTTATTTTATATTTTATATATATATTTTTTTTTTATTTTATATTTTATATTTTATTTTATTTTATTTTTATATTTTATTTTATATTTTATTTTATTTTTTTTTTTTTTTTTTTTTTTTTTTTTTTTTTTTTTTTTAAATACATACAAAACAGAAAAATACAATAAATACAATAATATTGGGTGGAATACATATTTACACAAGGGAAAAATAAAAAATAAATAAACTAGGAAGTATTGATGAGCCTAACGATGGTAGGAATAGGGCTGTTACGATGCCTATCAGGTCGGGAACGCAGGGGAGTCAGTTTGTTGTGGGTGTGGGTGGCGTGCCTAGGTGGGGGAGGGGAGGTCGGGGGGAGCATGTGGCGGTGGCGAAGGGTGTGAAGCAGTTGTTTGCCGAACTGTAGTAGTGCATGCTGGTATAGTACAGGGAGGATAGTCACGCTGAGGGTAGAAAGGGCATCTTCATACCCATTGTATGCTGGACCAAGAATAATTCTGACAGTTCTTTTCTGTACTCTTTCTAATCTGCGGAGCTGGGTGAGGTTGAGGCTGGAGGACCAGGCAGGAGATGCGTAAGTCACCTTTGGGAGGATGAAGGACTTGTAAATGTTGGTCAGTTGAGGTGGTGGTACGCCGAGGTTTTTTCGGCGACGAAGCATGTGCAACCTGAATGATGCGGAGGAGACGGTGGTGGAAACATGTTGGTTCCAGGACAGTCTGTCATCTATGGTGACGCCGAGGATCTTGGTGGAATGCATCACGTCCAGGTGTAGTCTCCGATGGTGAGAGCTGGGGGCTGAGTGGTGGGTGGGGGTGGTGGCGGTGGCGGTGGCGAGGTTGAAGAGTATCACCACCGTCTTGTGGTTGAGGGTACCGTGATTGGTGTTAGACCAGGTGCGTAAGTTGTTCAGGATGTCTTGTAATGGCTGGTAGTCTGGGGATGAATTGTTGATGACGGCTGCTACTGTTGAATCATCAACGTACTTCCAACGGGAGGTAGTGTCACTGAGGACATCGTTGATTAAAATCAGGAAAAGTAGAGGGCCAACCCGGGTGCCCTGGGGAACACCACAGGTGAGGGGCAGGAAGGTGGAAATGGCACCCTGCATGCGTACGGCCTGGCAACGGCTTGTGAGGAAGTTTGCGAACCTAATCACAATCCACTCACGGATACCGTTTGTAGCTGCCTTGCTGATGACGGTGGTGTGGTCAACCAGGTCGAATGCCTTACTAAAGTCAATGAGGGTGGTGACAAGGGAGGTTTTGCGTTTTTCTAATTGTGGTAGATGTAATTCAGGAGGCTGATGAGGTAGTGTGAAGTGTAAGTGGCTGTAATGTTGCCGTACTGGTTGGGGTCGAGGTGGAGGTAGAGGTCGGTGTAGGCCCAGTCTGTCACGAAACTCTCGCACAACAGGCTGGGCAGGCAGGTGATTGAGACGGGGCAGGTTTCATCTAGGGTGGCAGAGGAGGGCTTCTTGGGCACGGGTGTCACGTGTGCTGTTTTCCAGTGTGAAGGTGCTTTACCCTGTTGTAGAGAGGTGTTGATGATGGAGTTAAGTGGCTTGGATAGTTCTGAGGCAAATTCTTTGAGCAAGGGCATCGGAAGGTCTATGGGAGTAATAGCTCGTTTGGTCTTGCTTTTGTAGCAAACGGGAGTGCTACATAAGGATTGGAACAACACCCAGGCTTGGCTTTGGTAGTTTATTGCTGCACGAGATGGTAAACACACAGGATGTGGACAGAGACACGGAGATGGTGAGTGGGGGAGCCCCGAGGCTTGACTCCCTAGACGTGAGCTAGTGATGTTGGAGAGTAGACTAGCGGTAGACTGACCCTGGTAGTGTGTGTGTGGCTGCTTATATTGGCCTCAGCAGACCTGGTGGTCACGTGAGGTGAAGTGACAGGTGAGGTGAGGTCAAGTTAATCTCAACCTCAACCGCGATCCCGAGGGAAGTAATTATAGGCTCAGCCTCTGGGTGTGTGGGTGTGGCGTGTATGTGGGTGTCACTACACTTGGTGGTGACTTTGAACTTGATAGACATTGTGGGCTTGGTGGTCCAGAGTATGGAGAGGTGATTGCTACGTCCAAACGGGGCAAGTGGAGGTTACTGAAGATAAGGTCCAAGGTGTTGTTTCCGTGGGTGGGAAAGTTCACTAGCTGAAGGAGGTTTAGATCATTTTGTAGGTCAATTATGTCTATTTAATTAAAATCGCCACATATTATTAGTTTCGAGCTGGGGTATCTGATTTTAAGGAGATCGGAGGTGTTGGTGAGGAGGTTCAGTAATTCAGACTTGGTGGATGCCCTAGGTGGATGATAAACGACACAGCACAGCAGTGACGGAGCGTGGCGGGGGTGCTTGGAGGGCGACACTCTTACCCACGGTACTTCCAATTCAGATGGAACATCTACTTGCAGGGGTGCTGGTCGTAAGGACTGGTGCACCAACATTGCTACACCTCCACCACGTCTGTTTCTACGGAGATTATGGAACATAATGTACTCGTTGATGCACACCGTGTCGGGTTCAACTTGCCAGGCTTCTGTGATTACCACGATACCTGGGCGCTGGGCAGTAATCACTGTAGAAAGTTCATCTATTTTGTTACTCAGTGAGGTGACATTGGACAATAAAACAGTTGGGAAGCTATAACGTAATGTAAGAACTTCAAAGTGGCAGAATGGCTTGTGTGCTGGTGACATTCTTGGGTTTGGCTTTACCTGGGGTCGGAGTTTGAGTATCTTCCGA
>JAPQNM010000037.1:7468584-7471084 GCA_029783475.1 Metacarcinus magister | reverse complement strand
GGGTTCCGTGAAGGACAGGCTGGTGGTGGACTTAAGCATTCTCAACAGGTACATGCGTCACTATCACTTCTGAATGCTCACGATCGCTCACATCAGCCTACATCTGAAAAAAGGGGATCTTCCCTGCCGGCAGCGAATACGAATGTAACCACTACTGTCGGTACCACGGATGGAATGGGTTTCAAAGTAAACTACTTCAAGTCTTCCCTTACACATACTCAGAGTTTGCAGTGGCTGATGATGGAGTGCACGACTCAAGCCAGAGTGCATCTCTCCCCGGAGAACGCGGTCAGAACACGTCACTGCATCTTCCGCACCTATGTCTTGAAGTCAATGTCACAACGACAGTGGGAAAGACTGCTGGGAACCCTCAACTTCGCAGCAGAAGTTGTCCCTCTCGGTTGACTACGTCATCGCAGACTCGTGCGGGAGGTCAATGCGGCGATTGGAGTTCATCCTCGGGACCACTTAGGACAGGTTCCAGGGTTTTTATCAGACCTTCTACTTCCTTGGCTAGACCCAATTCCTCTGTTGATGGGTCTCCTGGGTGCCCCTCTCTCCGTCCCTGAGGGTCGCTACGGATGCTTTGGACCTGGGATGGGTTGTACCAGTCATCTCATCTCGGGGACATCAGGACCACGGAGAATGGGAGGACGGCTTGAGGGAGGCTCATTTGAATGTCTGGGAGGCATATTTCCGTCATGGAAATATGCGTCCGGGAGCTCCACGTAGCCCTCCGGTTCCTCCTAGCTCACAAGGAAGTGCGCGACACAGTGGTTGCTTTCGAAATGGACAGTGTGACGGCGGTCTACTGCCTCAACCACCAGGGCACCTCTAGATCAGAACCCTTGCTGACACTGTCGGAGAGAATCTTCTTGGAGGCCCACAGCAGAGCTCTCCATCTTTCAGCTTCCCATGTTCCGGGCGTGGAGAACTCTGTCCAGATTCCAGAGCACATCAGTAGAATGTCAGCTACGCACGGAGATTTTCAGGCCTGTTCTCGACCACTGGGGGAAGTGGATCTCTTCGCCTCCCCTTCCACGGCTAGGCTGCCTCTTTTTTACCTTGATAGAGATGTCATAACCCCGACGGGAGGTCCGGACGCTTTCTCCGAGGACTGGAACAGGTGGAAGTAGATCTACTTCGTCTCTCTATCATCTCTCTATCACTGCACCTTCAGGGGAAGGGTCCTGCTCTTAGCTCCATGGTGGCCGGCTCAGCCGTGGTTCACATATCTACAAAGTTGGTGTCCCAATCCGCTGATGCTGGGGAACACTTGCTTAGTGAACAAGCTGTCGGCCAAGCTGCAGACTTCCCTCCGCCTACGCGCGTGGAGTTTTTGCGCAGGGTCTTAGAGAGGAAGTACCCTCCAGTGGCGGTACAAGACATGCTCTGCGCCATGCGACTTTCCTCCACCAGGCAGTACGAATCCTGCTGGAAAGCTTTCCACTGGTTCCTCCAGCTCTCTCTCTCTCTCTCTCTCTCTCTCTCTCTCTCTCTCTCTCTCTCTCTCTCTCTCTCTCTCTCTCTCTCTCTCTCTCTCTCTCTCTCACTCTTTATCCTTATATAACGTTCACTCACACACATAATTAATCCTTCGTAATCCTTGCATTCCATTCTGTCGTCTCTAAATCCCTCTTTCTCTTTCTCTAATCCGTAAATCCCTGTCTCTCTTTTACCTGTATATTATAACTTTTCCTTGACTCACCTGTATATCTTACTTCATTGATCTCTCTCTCCCTCTCTCTCTCTCTCTCTCTCTCTCTCTCTCTCTCTCTCTCTCTCTCTCTCTCTCTCCTCTCTCTCTCTCTCTCTCTCTCTCTCTCTCTCTCTCTCTCTTAGTCGTAATGTGTTTCAGTGATTTAGGAACTAGGTTGAGAGAGAGAGAGAGAGAGAGAGAGAGAGAGAGAGAGAGAGAGAGAGAGAGAGAGAGAGAGAGAGAGAGAGAGAGAAAGAATGTTGATACGATTTTGTTTGTGAGATTTATGTTGTCATTTTCCATGTCATCTCTCTCTCTCTCTCTCTCTCTCTCTCTCTCTCTCTCTCTCTCTCTCTCTCTCTCTCTCTCTCTCTCTCTCTCTCTCTCTCTCTCTCTCTAACATAAATAAGTTCAGTCAATTCCGAGCAAGATTGAAGTAAAGAAGAAAAAAAAAGATGGCAGAGGGAAGAAGGAAAACAAGGAGGAAAAAATAACTAGAAAAAGAAGAAGAAATATAAAAAAAAATATATATATATATATACAATGCCAAAGGAAAGGTTGAGAGAGAGAGAGAGAGAGAGAGAGAGAGAGAGAGAGAGAGAGAGAGAGAGAGAGAGAGAGAGAGAGACCCCCACCCCCACCTAGTGTTCTGCCACAAAGCCCAGGTTGTACAAGGGCTCCTCCACCTGGGTCGACTAAAGCTTCCTCATCACCCCATCCAGAGGTACATTTGGGCTTCAACCACCAGTGACAACATAGTAGAAGTGCCTCGATCACACTCACGGCAATCCCAAAGGACGT
>JAPQNM010000037.1:7453584-7458584 GCA_029783475.1 Metacarcinus magister | reverse complement strand
CCGAGGTGACTACCAATTAATATTATCTTTTTATAGAGTTGTGGGGAAGAAAAATCATGGAGTATGATACCCCGAATATATTTACACACACACAAATAGCAAACAATAGGCTAGAAGCCAAAATAAATCACCAACGACGAACTGCTCGTAAACAATTACCAGAGCAGGGGTATGACACCCAAATAACTCCCTGTACAGCTGTTTTGATGGTGAGATACGTGACAGCAAAACTCGGCAACGTAGATTGCTCCTTAGACAGCAGGAAGGGTCGAATGGTGTAGGTACAGTTGAAGGGCACACTGGAAGGGAGCCCAAGTCTCCAGAAATGCCTTCGAAATGTTGAGAAACCAGCAGCAGGTGGTGAGGTGTTGTCAGGTGTGAGAGCTGAGGCGTTCTGTCCTTCTCCAAGCCGGTGGCGTGGAGCTTGGCTCGGTTAGACTACCCCCATACCCCTGGACAAGGGGGTGGGGTAGTGGCGGGGAAAAGTGGTGAACAAGCGCCGGCAGACGAGAGTGGTAGTTCAACCACTAATTAGGGGAAGACGAGGCAGGTGCAGTTCCTCACACATGCCCCCACTAAAACATCTGCTGCACAACTGATGTCGAAGAACTGCAGCTGACCAGGAGACATAAACAAACTTATAATACTTGAGTGCAGGAAACAAAACTTGTAAAAGACTGGAGTGCAGGAAAACAAAATAAAGAAAAGCTATTTCCGGCTGAGAAGGTCGGCTCCAATGTTGTCCGTCCCGGCAACATGAACAACCCTAAATTTATAGGGTTGAAGACCTAAAGCCCATCGTAGTATTCTATCATTTTTACCTTTGAATTTCTGAAGGTATATTAGAGGCTTGTGGTCTACTTCAAGGATAAATTCCTTACCTCGAAGATAGAAGTCAAACCTATGAATGCCGAATACGATGGCCAGGCATTCCCTCTCGATGGTAGAGTATCGTCGTTCCCGATCAAGTAGTTTCCGGCTGGCGTAAGAGATGGGATGTGGACGATCATCATGGTACTGAAGGAGTACAGCACCTAATCCATAGTTTGAAGCATCGGTACGTAGGACGAAGGTCTGGCTGGGGTCCGGAAGACGCAGAATAGGTCCCGAAGTCAAGGCTTGCTTCAGCAGCTTGAACCGTTCAAGCAGATCTTCAGTCCACTGGAGGGGATCCCGTACCGGCTTCTTCAACAAGTCAGAGAGGGGGCCGGTAAGCTCAGAGGCCTGAGGAATGAAAGCTTTATAAAATGATATCAAACCTAGGAAACTCCGGAGTAACTTCTTGGTGGTAGGAGGAGTCATGGAGGTGATGGCAGTCAACTTGCCAACTTGTGGTTGAAGATGGTCGCGGGACAAAACAAATCCCAGATAGTTGATGGACTCTGCTCCAAACCGGCACTTTTTAAGTTTGACAGTCAGACCGTTTTGTTGTAGTCTATCTAAAACAGACTTGAGGGCAGAGATGTGAGTGGGCCAATCAGATGAATACACAAAAATATTATCAAAATAAAAAGAAACATTGGCCAAACCAGCAAGCACAATCCTCATTAAGCGAATATAAGTGGCACAGGCCGTAACAAGACCAAAAGGCATCCGAGTAAATTCCATCAGGCCCTTGTGAGTGGGAAACGCAGTGAAGCGTCGAGCTTTGGCAGAAAGTGGAACCTGGTAATATGCCTTACTCAAATCTAGCTCTGAGAAGAACTCGGCACCAACGAACTTATGCAGCTCTGTCTCAATACTGCAGGATGGTTCAGCATGGAAAATAGTAACTGAGTTGAGTAACCTGTAATCAATGGCCATCCGATACGTACCGTCGGACTTCCTGACCATGATAACCGGAGAGCAGTGTGGAGAGGTTGAAGGTTGGATGATTCCTTGACTCAACAGTTGCTCAACCTCTTCCTGGTAGTAGTGCTGGAGATGGATTGGCACCGGGTAGATCTTCGCTTGTATTCTCTCCGTTGTAGTGAGGGTGATGTCGTGCTCGACAGTCTTGGTGCAGCCAGGTTGATCCGAAAAAGTAGACTGGTATGTGAGAAACAGGTCTTCAACCTGAGCAGACTGGTTCCAAGTGAGAGCGTGATTAATGATAGGTTCTTCAGCATTAGTTGGACTATCAGGTGTTAAAGAAAGCTCAGGTAAATCATCAATACCCTCATTCAAATAGGATTACTTACTCTTTTCCTCGGGCTCGCTTAAAGGTGAAATCTCGTCGAGGACTTGTAGCTGGTTAACTTGGGCCCGCCGGTGGTACTTCTTGAGGATATTGGCGTGGTAAAGTTTAGGTCCTCTTGGCATCTCGATCAAATAGTCCACCTTACCCCGTTTTTCCAAAACTTTGTGAGGGCCACTCCAAGCAACCAACAACTTGCTGGAGTCACTAGGCAGTAGTAACAATACCTCATCGCCTGGCTGGAATTGACGGTCTTGAGATCTTACGTCAAAGTAAGACTTATACCGGGCGATACTCACATCCGCGTGTTTGGCAGCAAGCTGGGCGCATTCGGTCAGTTTCTCCCGTAGCTCGATGACGTAACGGAAGGTTGATCTCTCATCTTCTGGGATCCTACGGTTTTCCCAAAGGTCACGGAGCACCGAGAGGGGGCCCCGCACTGACCTGCCATAGAGGAGTTCAAATGGAGAGAATCCAGTCCGGTCGTTAGGGATCTCTCTGAGGGCAAACAAAGTAGGGATCAAATATCGATGCCACTCCTTGGGCTTATCAGAGCACAGCTTCCGAAGGGCAGACTTCAGGGTACCGTGCAGCCGCTCAACTCGCCCGTTTCCGCTGGGGTGGAAAGGCGTAGTGAAGATGGGTTTTACTCCCAGTAGTTTGTGTAGCTCTGCCATAAGCTGGGAAGTAAATTGAGTCCCACGGTCGGAAAGTATTTCCCTGGAGATTCCCACTCTGGCGAAGATGGTTAGCAGAGCTTCAGATACAGATATGGTGTCAATATCTTTAAGAGGCATGGCTTCTGGAAACCCAGTGGAGAAATCAATTCGAGTGACAATGTAACGGTGTCCTTCAGAAGATGGTGGAGACAAGGGACCTACCAAGTCAATGGCAACTCTGGAGAAGGGTTCAGTTACGACAGGTAACGGTTGAAGAGGTACTGGACGTACCCTACCTTTAGCCGACATACGTTGACACTTGTCGCAGGAACGGCAGTAATCCCGGATGTCTGCACACATCCCTGGCCAATAAAAGTCTTGCAAGACCTTCATCTGGGTCTTCCGGTGGGAGAAATGTCCAGCCAAAGGACCTTCGTGAGCAACACGTAGGATGACAGGACGGCAATCGCTGGGAACAACCAAGGATAAACCATTTACCTTTTGAAGGTGATCCGATGAGAGACATTTTCGGTACAGGAGGCCGTCCTCATGTATGAACTGGTATGTGGCACCATCCCGTGCCTTCTCAACTTCTTGAGTGGTAGCCTTTGACTGTAAACACGTCAAGGAAGGACAGGATTCCTGAAGTTGACGAAACTCATCAGGGGTTACAGTCAAAGGATGGAGCTTAGGCAGAACTAGAGGGTGGACCCGTTTAGATCGACCGGCTCTGGTCTCCACAGCACACACTTGAGTAGTGGAGGACTCAACTGGTGGTAGATGTTGACATCCAGAAGGGCGGTTGTTCTTTTCTTGAGAGGAGAGGGAAGTTCCGGGCGAAGGCGAGTCATCAGGAGGCAACAGAGGATCTTGTAGGGAAGAAACGTCAGTGGTGGCTTGGTCATGGTCACTATGGAGAAGATGGTTGTCGTTACTGAGTAGAGAATCAGGACTATCAGGATCTTGTACTCCGGGAATATTCCCAACTAGAGCACTAGCAAATTTAATTGGGGCCCTTACAGCATCTGTCCAACCAGTGTTAAAATGGACACCGTAAGTAACACTTAACGACAGGAAATTCGTCGATGCGTCCCAAATAGTCAGCAACTCATACTTTGGGGCAGAGTGATGGGTCAATGTCTGGCAAGGCTTCCTCAGAAATTACAACTCCAGAGCATCCAGTATCCCTAATTATAGAGGAAGACCATGACCCATTAATAGTCCCCGTAACTGAGAAGTTAGGCACTTTATGGTCTTCTAAGCAAAATCCAACCTTATAGGGGGGCGTGGTAGTAGTTCCATCCTTGAATGCTCGAGGATTCCTGGGACAGCGTGGTCGTATATGTCCTGCTTCCCCACAATTGTGACAAGTCACGGTTGAGGGAGTCTGACTCCCAGGAGAAGGTAGAGGCTGGAGTGGAGTAGCAAGTAGAGGGGAGATTTTCTTAGCGTTGTTGTTGGAAGAGACCTTAGGATAGGCGTTGTGGGCGGATGCCCAGTCATCCGCTAGTTGTATTGCGTCCTTCAGCTTGGTAGGCCTTCTTTCCTTGATGAATAGGCGTATTTCTGCTGATAAGGAGGACAAAAATTGGTCAAAGATGATAAACTCCCTTAAATCAGCATAAACATTGGCCACAGAGGAAGACTCAACCCAAGAATCAAACATCCTCGATAACTGGGTAACAAACTGATGGTAGTTCTGTCCTACTCTAATCTTGTTTGACCTGAAATCCACCCGGTAGCCATCTGGAGTTTTACTGAAGCCTGTTAACAAGGCTTGCTTCAGTAACTCGTAATCCTCAGTGGTGGATGACGGAAGGGACGTGTAGAGTTCGGCAGCTTTACCAGTAAGGAGGCAACCCAGACGAACGGCAAAGGTATCTCTGGGTAAAACCAGCATCTCGGCCACACGCTCAAACCTAGTTAAATAGGTGGCAATGTCCTCTTCATCCTTGTATGGTGGTAGACTAGGTCTGGAAACAGGATCATGTGATGGTAGGACTGAGGGCTTACCTTTAGCTGCAATTTCTGCCAGCTTGATCTCTTTCTCCCTCTCAGCTTGTGCTTGTCTTTCTTCTCTTTCCTTCTCAGCTTGTCTTTCTTCTCTTTCCTTCTCAGCTTGTCTTTCTTCTCTTTCAGCTTGTTTTTCTTCTCTCTCCTTCTCT
>JAPQNM010000037.1:7441084-7448584 GCA_029783475.1 Metacarcinus magister | reverse complement strand
TGCCTACCTACCTACCTGCTTACCTACCTACCTACCTACCTACCTACCTACCTACCTACCTGCCTGCCTGCCTACCTACCTACCTACCTGCTTACCTACCTACCTACCTGCCTGCCTACCTACCTACCTACCTACCTACCTACCTGCTTACCTACCTACCTACCTACCTACCTACCTACCTACCTACCTACCTGCCTGCCTGCCTACCTACCTACCTACCTACCTATCTGCTTACTTACCTACCTACCTGCTTACCTACCTACCTACCTACCTACCTGCCTGCCTACCTACCTACCTGCCTACCTACCTACCTGCCTACCTACCTGTCTACCTACCTACCTGCTTACCTACCTACCTACCTACCTGCCTGCCTGCCTACCTACCTACCTACCTATCTGCTTACTTACCTACCTACCTGCTTACCTACCTACCTACCTACCTACCTGCCTGCCTACCTACCTACCTGCCTACCTACCTACCTGCCTACCTACCTGTCTACCTACCTACCTGCTTACCTACCTACCTACCTACCTGCCTGCCTGCCTACCTACCTGCCTACCTACCTACCTACCTACCTACCTACCTACCTACCTACCTACCTACCTACCTACCTACCTGCCTACCTGCTTACCTACCTACCTACCTACCTACCTGCCTGCCTACCTACCTACCTGCCTACCTACCTACCTACCTACCTACCTACCTACCTACCTACCTACCTACCTGCCTGCCTGCCTACCTACTTACCTACCTACCTACCTACCTGCCTACCTGCCTACCTACCTACCTGCTTACCTACCTACCTACCTACCTGCCTGCCTACCTACCTACCTGCCTATCTACCTACCTACCTACCTACCTGCTTACCTACCTACCTGCCTATCTACCTACCTACCTAACTACCTAACTACCTACCTACCTACCTACCTGCTTACCTACCTACCTGCTTACCTACCTACCAACCTACCTACCTACCTGCCTGCCTGCCTGCCTGCCTGCCTGCCTACCTACCTACCTACCTACCTACCTACCTACCTACCTACCTACTACCTACCTGCCTGCCTGCCTACCTACCTACCTACCTACCTACCTACCTACCTACCTACCTACCTACCTACCTACCTACCTGCCTACCTACCTACCTACCTGCCTATCTACCTACCTACCTACCTACCTACCTACCTACCTACCTACCTACCTACCTACCTGCCTGCCTGCCTGCCTGCCTGCCTACCTACCTACCTACCTACCTACCTACCTACCTACCTACCTACCTACCTGCCTGCCTGCCTACCTACCTACCTACCTACCTACCTACCTACCTACCTACCTACCTACCTACCTGCCTACCTACCTACCTACCTACCTACCTACCTGCCTGCCTGCCTGCCTGCCTGCCTGCCTGCCTGCCTGCCTACCTACCTACCTACCTACCTACCTACCTACCTGCCTATCTACCTACCTACCTGCCTGCCTGCCTGCCTGCCTGCCTGCCTGCCTGCCTACCTACCTACCTACCTACCTGCTTACCTACCTACCTGCCTGCCTACCTACCTACCTACCTATCTATCTATCTACCTACCTACCTACCTACCTACCTACCTACCTACCTACCTACCTACCTACCTGCTTACCTACCTACCTACCTACCTACCTGCCTGCCTGCCTACCTACCTACCTACCTGCTTACCTGCTTACCTGCCTGCCTGCCTGCCTACCTGCCTACCTACCTACCTACCTACCTACCTACCTACCTACCTACCTACCTGCCTACCTACCTGCCTGCTTGCCTGCCTACCTACCTACCTACCTACCTACCTACCTACCTACCTACCTACCTGCCTACCTACCTACCTACCTACCTACCTACCTACCTACCTGCCTGCCTGCCTGCCTGCCTACCTACCTACCTACCTACCTACCTACCTACCTGCCTATCTACCTACCTACCTACCTGCCTGCCTGCCTGCCTGCCTGCCTGCCTGCCTGCCTGCCTGCCTGCCTGCCTGCCTGCCTGCCTACCTACCTATCTACCTACCTACCTACCTACCTGCTTACCTACCTACCTGCCTACCTACCTACGTACCTACCTACCTACCTGCCTATCTACCTACCTACCTACCTACCTACCTGCTTACCTACCTACCTACCTACCTGCTTACCTGCCTGCCTGCCTACCTACCTACCTACCTACCTACCTACCTGCCTGCTTTGAATGACGAGAAGAAGAATGGAAGTGAAAAAAGGTGGAGGAGGAGGAAGAGGAAAAGGAGGAGAAGGAAGAAGAAGAGGAAGAAGAAGAATCAATAGAATGAATAAAAAGAAAATGTTGATAAAGACCTGAAAACAAAACCGAAAAACTGTGAATATGGAAAAAAAATATCAGATAGATCGATAGATAGACAGATAGATAAATAGATAACAGATAGATAGATAGACAGGCAGACTTCTAGAATAATGTTTTTTTTGTGTGAATGATTGAATATTGAAATGAATAAAGAAATGCATTAAATACATGAATAGTTAAATAGAGAGACAGATGAAAGGAAAGCAAGCATGTATGTATGAATGAAGGGATGAAAAAGTAAGTGAATAAATTAATAAATACACTACTAATTGTAATATTGATACGCTGGCGAAGAAAACAAAAAAATGATGAATAGAGAGATATAAAGATAAATAGATTGGAGAGACAGTAAGATGGTGAGATAATGAGATAGTGAGATAATTAGATAATGATAGTGAGATAATAAGATAGTAAAATAATGAGATAGTAAAATAGTGAAATAAAAAAAATTGTAAAATAGAGATAGTAAAATAGAGATAGTAAGATAGAGAGATAGTAAGATAGAGATAGTAAGATAGAGAGATAGTAAGATAGAGAGACAGCAAGATAGAGAGATAGTAAGATAGAGAGATAGTAAGATAGAGAGACAGCAAGATAGAGAGATAGTAAGATAGAGAGATAGTAAGATAGAGATAGTAAAATAGAGAGACAGCAAGATAGTGAGATAGTAAGATAGTGTGACAGTAAGATAGAGAGACAGCAAGATAGTGAGATAGTAAGATAGTGAGATAGTAAGATAGAGATAATGTAAACGTATTAAATGGAGAGATACATGAAGCAAAGGAGACTAATAAGTAAAGTAAATGAATAAAAAAAAGGCAAGAAATAAACAAACTATTTTTCATTCATGGTAAAAAAAAAATTTTTTAAATGAATAAAATAAATGAAAATATGCAGAAAATACAGATTAATAGAAATGTAAATAAGAAATAATTAAATAAAACAATAGATTAACCCTGTGTAGGTAGATGAAAACACACACACACACACACACACACACACACACACACACACACACACACACACACACAATAAATAATCTGAAGGACCAATATGAAATTTGTAAATCACTTGACAGACGAAAATATAATCAAATAAAAGGAAAAATAAAATTGAAAAAAAAAGGATGATGAACAGAAGAGAATAGAAATAAATAAGATAAACAAAGGAAGTGGAATAAACAGAAAGCAAAGGAAAAGAAAAAGGGAAGAGGAAAGGGTAGGAGGAATAGGAGAAAGGAAGGAAAGATAAGTGAAAGAGAGTAAATAGAAGGAAAATGAGTGAAATGAAACAGATGGATAGAAAAGAAAGAAGTAAAGAGAGAGAGAGAGAGAGAGAGAGAGAGAGAGAGAGAGAGAGAGAGAGAGGTGGAGATAGACGGAAAGCACCTTACACTCGGTCTCCATTTCATCTCAAACTTCCCCTTCATTGCAACTTCGGAATTACTTGTTACGAAGTATTTGGAAGCGTCTCTCTCTCTCTCTCTCTCTCTCTCTCTCTCTCTCTCTCTCTCTCTCTCTCTATCTCTATCTATCTATCTTTTCAGTCCCCTTTCATTTCACCATTCCCTCTTGTTTTTCTTTCTTTCTTTTAATTTCATGCAAGTAATGTTTTTTCTTATTATGCTTTCATGTTCTCTCTCTCTCTCTCTCTCTCTCTCTCTCTCTCTCTCTCTCTCTCTCTCTCTCTCTCTCTCTCTCTCTCTCTCTCTCTCTCTCTCTCTCTCTCTCTCTCTCTCTCTCTTTTTATGGAGTATTACATTGAATCCTGTATATCATTGACTGTAAGTAGCAATTATGACTCTGGGGTGTGTGTGTGTGTGTGTGTGTGTGTGTGTGTGTGTGTGTGTGTGTGTGTGTATGTGTGTGTGTGTGTTTGGTTGAAGGGCGTTGATTGTGTCGTGTTGTGAGGAATGGTTGGATGACACTGAGAAGTTATAGATTAGTGAAGGGTTAGCAATTAAATAGAATGGTGTTTGTTGGTGTGTGTGTGTGTGTGTGTGTGTGTTTGTGTGTGTGTGTGTGTGTGTGTGTGTGTGTGTGTGTGTGTGTTGTGTGTGTTTGTTTGTTTGTTTGTTTGCGTGTTTGCTGTCATTAGAAGTTTTATTTATTTATCTTGTTATCTATTAATCTATATGTGAGTTAGTCTTTATTGTATTTTTATTTAATTTTTTTCATTTATTTGTCTTTTTATTTATTTATTAATCCTTTTATTTGTTTTTCTGTGAGAGTAAAAGAGATCAATGTTCAGTTAAATTTTCTTGTATATGAATTTATATTAAAATTTTCACCAGTTTTTATTTCTTTTTCTTTCTTTCTTTTTATATGCTGTATTTATTAGTTTATTCATTTATTTGTCTATTATTTTCATCTTTTAAATGAATGAGACCAAAATATTGGCTGATTCATTCTAAAGTTAAATATATAATCAATTTTATTTTCTTCTTTTTTTAAACTTGTACATCGCAATTCTTCTGTTTTCCTTTTTATCAATTCCATATTTCTAATCGTGTTATTGCATGTTATCATATTCAATTATCATAGTTATCTTATCATCTTACTCTTTTCATCATTGTTTTTACCTATATCATCTTCAACAGATCTTCATTATCTTTCCAATTATCTTCTATCTCCTGTTTTTCTTTTTTTCTTCCTTATATTCATCCTATGTCTTCTCGTCCCTCTTATCCCAGCTTCTGTATATTCTTTTAACGTTTTTTTTATTCTTCTATTTATCTATTTTTTCTCTACAGTTCCTTATCTCACATTATTCTTTGTTATCTGTTTCCGATTTATTATCTTTACCTATCCTTTCGTTATGTTTATCCTTTCTATCCTACCCACACGTTCTTATAAGTAATTTATGTCACGTAGCATTTATTATTCTTATCCTACCTTATACAATCCCATCTTAACCTATTTTATCCTAAACTCTGTACTCTTATTATATCTTAGATTATTTTATTTTACACTATACTATGTTATCCTATCGTCTTCTGAGTCATGCTATCCTAATTTATCCTATCTTAAGTCATTAATCTTATCCAAACTTATCCTGAATCGTTTTAATCCTCTATAAGCGAAGAAAAAAAAACACTATTTTATACCACATGATTGAGTTATTTCTAATCCTTCTCTTTCTCCTCTCTAATCCTGCAGGACCTCCCCGGGTGACCCCAAATCCCAGCGTGTCCTATTGCCTACTGGGTCACTGTTTTTCCTGCGGGTTGTGCACAGTAGGAAGGAAGATGATGCAGGTGTTTACTGGTGTCAAGCAAGTAATCAAGTAGGAGTCGTTAAGTCAAACAACGCAACACTGGAAATTGCAGGTAAGTTTCAGGTGTGTGTGTGTGTGTGTGTGTGTGTGTGTGTGTGTGTGTGTTGTGTGTGTCTTTGGTTCTTAGGTAAAGGTTGGTGTGTGGTATGTGTGTTTGTGTATGTGTTTGTGTGGGAAACAATCACACATATATACATGCATACACACATACGTAGGTACAAGCAAACACACATACAGTGAAGAGGAAGGGATCAGTGTAGAGTGACGAGAGGAAACCAAACAGAAAAAAAAGAACAGACATTCACTTGCACTTCTGCCACACAGCCAGCAGTGCCCTCCCCTCACCCCTTCCCTCCTCCCCTCACCCCTTCCCTCCTCTCCTCACCCCTTCCCTCCTCCCCTCACCCCTTCCCTCCTCCCCTCACCCCTTCCCTCCTCTCCTCACCCCTTCCCTCCTCCCCTCACCCCTTCCCTCCTCCCCTCACCCCTTCCCTCCTCCCCTCACCCCTTCCCTCCTCCCCTCACCCCTTCCCTCCTCCCCTCACTCCTTCCCTCCTCTCACTCTCGCTTACACTGATTTTACATTTATATCTGTGCGGGGCGGGAAAAAAGGGAAATAGAGGAAAAATCAAATCAAAATTTCTCTTTTTTTTCTCTCTTCCTCTTTTTTTCTCTCGATCTATCTATCTATTTATCTATATCAATTTATCTATCCATCTATCTATTTATTTATCTCCATCTATCTATCTTCATCGATCTATCTCTCTAAAGTGCACCGAAGGGAACAACGAATATTCCAGTTGAAGCCTAATTAATCCTACTGAACACCCCTCCCCCCCTCAAAACCAACCAACCCCCCAAAAAAATACCTCAAACCCCCTCAAGAATTAGGAGAAAAAAATAAAATATATATATACTAATAAATGTAACAAGGCTTTCAACTCTCATATGTACACTCGAAACTTTTACTTTATTGACGGTATCTTTTTTACTTTTACTTATCTTGCTCAACGTAGACAAAACTGAAAAAAAAACAGGAAAAAATAATCTATGAAAAAAATTATTTCCCTTCAGCTTTCTATCATACTCCATGTTTAGATTAAGATATTTTTAAGATATTATTTTTCGTTTATTTCTTGTGTGTTTTTTTTTTTGGGGGGGGCGTGTGAGGGGAGGAGAGGGGAAGAAAGGGGGACAACACACCAACAATGAGACACATGATATTCAGTTTTTTATTTTTCATTTCGTGTTTTATCTAAATAATATGCAATGTGTTTTATATTATATTTTCCTGCATGATCATAGAAAAAAATGGAACGAAATGAGAGAGAGAGAGAGAGAGAGAGAGAGAGAGAGAGAGAGAGAGAGAGAGAGAGAGAGAGAGAGAGAGAGAGAGAGAGAGAGAGAGAGAGAGAGAGAGAGAGAGAGAGAGAGAGAGAGAGAGAATAAGAGAGGGAGAATAAGAGAGGTAAAGGTCTAGGCAGGGCAAGACGAAATTACCAAACGACTTGTGGCAGAGAGCAATTAGACCGAGGAAATTGTTTAATGACTTTTGCTTATTACGAGAGAGAGAGAGAGAGAGAGAGAGAGAGAGAGAGAGAGAGAGAGAGAGAGAGAGAGAGAGAGAGAGAGAGAGAGAGAGAGAAACAGAAACACACACACACACACACACACACACACACACACACGCATATAGTTGAGAAATACAATAAAAGAAACGCTAATACCACAAAGTCAAAGTGTTATTTGAAACATTTACTGGGAGTTAAGGAGGAAGGAATGCAATGTTAGCAACCCTCAGGTGCTTTTTAGCTGTTCATAAGTGTTTGTAATGAACGAATATCAATTAATGAAGAGTCAGTGGTGTTAGTTGTGAT
>JAPQNM010000037.1:7413584-7428584 GCA_029783475.1 Metacarcinus magister | reverse complement strand
TCACTCTATCAAGTAATATTTCAGCTGTGGATTGGAGTGAAAGTAGTTGTGTAGTCTGTTGTTGAAAGGTGTAAGTGTTATACTGTCAACAGCGTTGGAAGGCAGAGAATTCCAGATGTTAACGACACGATTCCAGAAGAAGTGTTTGGCTTCATTTGTCAAGAATATTGTACTGATTCTTTGGAAACTGTTTCGTCTTCTTGTTATATTTGATTGATCGATTGTGAAGTAATCTTCTGCATTGATGTCAAGTCCTTTAAATATTTGAAACACTTCTATTAGATCACTTCGCATCCTCCGTTTTGATAGGCTGAATAAGTTTAGCTCTTTAAGTCTTCCTTCATAGTGCACATTTCTCAGCCTGGCAATAATTGTTGTTAGTTTTTGTTGAACTCTTTCTGGCTTTTCTGTCTTTTTTTGTAATATAGGAACCAAAACTGTACGTAGTATTCGAGATGGAGTCGTACCAGTGAATTATAAAGCTTTATTATAACTTTTTCTGATATATTTTCGAAGGCACGTCTGATGGAGCCAACCAGTTTATAATCAGTTTTAAATGCCTCTGAGCAATGCTGGCTGGGCTTTAAATTTCTTAATATTATATTATAACACCGAGATTCTTTTCCTTGTTAATGCAGAAAGTTGTCGGCCATTCGTTAAATATTGAACGCGATCGTTATGACTTTCAATGTGTAAGACTTTGCATTTATTGACGTTAAATTCCATTTGCCATTCTTTGGCCAAACAAGTTAATCGATCAAAATCTGACTGCAAGGTTTTTTTGTCACTTGTCGTAGTTACTTTTCTGATAATTTTCATGCCATCGGTAAATATTTTAATTTGCAAGAGATCCGTTCATCTAGGTCATTAACATATATCAAGAACAAAACAGGGCCAAGTACAGAACCCTTGGGTACACCACTTCTTACTTTAAGCCAGCTAGATGAAACTCCATTTAAAGCCACCTTGTGTCCGCTCTGAGCGCCAGTTCTGAAGCCAATTGTGAATGTTTCCAGGAATACAGTGTGTCAGTAGTTTGTTAAGCAATCGTTTGTGGGGAACTTTATCAAACATCTTTTGGAAATCCAGTAATATGACATCCACTAATTTACTTTAATCGTTCATGTCAATAATATAATGAAGCAAGTCGAGTACGTTTACTAAGGAAACAATGTTGTGAGTTATTTATTATTTCTTTGTCTACGAAGAATTTCATCATATTGTCGCGAATGATCGTCTCCATTAATGTACATACAACCGACGTCAGGCTAATTGGTCGATAATTGCCCGGTTGTGACTTGTATTCTTTTTTTGAAAACTGATCTTACATTAGCATGTTTGCAATCCAACGAAATTTTACCAAGTGTTCAAGTTTTCTTGAATAAAATTGATATTGATTTACTAATTTTATCTTTGATTTCTTTTAAAATTCTAGGAGTAATTCTGTCTGTCCCAGGAGCTTTGTCAACTTAATTTTTGATAGAGCGTAAAAGGTCGCTCTTTGTGATGAGTATACCATCTAAAACATCCACAGTTCTTCTTACTGTTACGGAAGTCTCGTCGGTAAATACAGATGCGGAAAAACTATTTTGGATCATAGCTATTTCGTTTTGGTCATTCGTGTGATTACCATGTACCTTAGTAGCCAAGAGGACCAATGCTTGCAGCGAGGGTTTATTTGTTATTTACAAAGCTATAAAATACTTTGGGATTATATTTACTCTCTTTCGCTATATATTTTTCAATTTTTTTTTTTTTATTTACTACGTTTTATTAATTACTGAGTTTCACGGCGTATTGTGTCAAGCTTTAAATTGTAAGCTGGATTGCATGTTGATATGTATTCATTGTATACTCGTTTTTTTTTAGAGAAAGAGAGAGAGAGAGAGGCTATCTTTAGTTTCGTTATCCCACCACTTCGTAGCTGGCCGTCCGTTACAATAAAGTCCGCCAAAGTTTATAGCGTTGTTCAATTGTTTAGTGAAGAATTGCTATGATCCATCAATATTTGACTGTTGAAATTCCACTCTAGTTAGCGTGGTTAAAAATTGATCGGAGTCTGATGTAATTCGCTTTTTGGTATCCCGGTATCTTTTCCTTTCTACCTTTTGGTTTGCAGTTTTTCACATGGATATTGAATGTGATTATTTGGCGATCATTAAAATTGACATTTACAGCATTGACTAGATTTTTGGAGGAGGAGGAGGAGGAGGGAGAAGAGAGTAGAGGTCAAACATGAATCAGAAATAAGGAGAGAGAGAGAGAGAGAGAGAGAGAGAGAGAGAGAGAGAGAGAGAGAGAGAGAGAGAGAGAGAGAGAGAGAAGGGAAGGGAAGAAAAAAATTAAAACAGAACACCAAAGATTAGGAAATAAAATAGGAGAAATTTACACCAAAACACACTCATACAAGAAAAAAATGGAAAAAATATGTATTGAATTGTTAAGATAAATATGATAAAAAAAAAACTAGTATATGAAAATTACCTTTATTTCAATTAATTATTACTTACCTTTCTCAATCTTACCTTACCTTACCTTGCTTCTCTCTCTCTCTCTCCATTACAGGTACGTGTATGATACAGGTAACGAGCACCGTACCTCATCAAGAACAGGTGTGTATGGTGATCTAATGTGTTCCTCTATCTAGATTTTGGTGTGACCTTGAGAAAGAGAAAGGCAAGTAAGTTTTATTGTTCGTTTAATCATCAAAATCGTAGTGTTGAATTTTTTTGTCAACGTAATTTTGTTTGAGAATTTTCCTGTTTTTATTTATATATTTTTTTTTTATTATTATTTCCGTCGTCGTCGTCGTTGTTGTTGTTGTTGTTGTTGTCGTCGTTGCCATTTTTTTCTTATTTTTATTCTTGTTCTTTATCTTCTTTATTTTCATCATCTTTTTCTTGTTCATCTTGTTCTTCATTTTCATCTTCTTCTTCTGCTTCTTTGTCTTCTTCTACTTCTTCTTCTTCTTCTTCTTCTTCTTCTTCTTCTTCTTCTTCTTCTTCTTCTTCACCCAAACATTCCGTGCAGGTGATGTTTAATGACCTTTACCTGGGCGGGAGTCGAACTGGTGACGTTATGCTCAGATTGCAAATAAAAAAAATAATAATAGTAATAATAATAATAATAATAATAATAATAATAATAATAAAATAAGAATTAAAAAGAAAAATCAATGTGTATTTCTGTAAGTTTTTTTCTTGTTCTGATTCACAATAACCAATTATCAAAATTAAGTTGTTGACCTTTTCCCTCGCCAGAACGTATAGAATGTATCGGTGTAACATTACTAAGAACTGAACATGGACGGGACACTTGGTGATGATGACCAAAATAATGATGATAATGATAATAGTAATAATGATGATAGTGATGATAGTGATGATGGTAATGGTAGCGATAATGAAAATAATAATAATAATAATGATAATCATGATAGTGATAATAGTGATAATAATAATAACAAAAATAGTAATAACAATAGTAGTAATAATAATCATAATAATAATAACAATAGTGATAATAATAATAATAGTAATTATAATAATAATATTAATAATAATAATTATAATGCTAATAATAATGATAATAGTAATTATAATTATAATAATAATAATAGTAATAATGATAAGAATAAGAATAATGATAATGGTAATAATAATAATATTGATAATATTAATACTATTGATTGTAATATTAATAGAAATAATATTAATAATTATAATGATAGTAATAATAATAATGATAATAGTAATGTCAGGGCCGAGGTGACTACCAATTAATATTATCTTTTTATAGAGTTGTGGGAAAGAAAAATCATGGAGTATGATACCCCGAATATATTTACACACACACAAATAGCAAACAATAGGCTAGAAGCCAAAATAAATCACCAACGACGAACTGCTCGTAAACAATTACCAGAGCAGGGGTATGACACCCAAATAACACCCTGTACAGCTGTTTTGAGGGTGAGATGCGTGACAGCAAAACTCGGCAACGTAGATTGCTCCTCAGACAGCAGGAAGGGTCGAATGGTGTAGGTACGGTTGAAGGGCACACTGGAAGGGAGCCCAAGTCTCCAGAAATGCCTTCGGAATGTTGAGAAACCAGCAGCAGGTGGTGAGGTGTTGTCAGGTGTGAGAGCTGAGGCGTTCTGTCCTTCTCCAAGCCGGTGGCGTGGAGCTTGGCTCGGTTAGACTACCTCCCTACCCCTGGACAAGGGGGTGGGGTAGTGGCGGCGAAGCCGGTGAACAAGCGCCGGCAGACGAGAGTGGTAGTTCAACCACTAAATAGGGGAAGACGAGGCAGGTGCAGTTCCTCACAAGTAATAATAATGATAATTATATTTATAGTTATAGTTATAATAATAATAATAATAATGATAAACTATATTGAGTCACAACAGCAGTAACTTATCTCAATGTACGAAAATCAAAATAATAATGATCAAAATTATAATAATGCTAGAAACTATTATAATGAATAACAAGAGAAAAAAAGAATAGACAAGCAAAACTCTTTAAGAAAATTTGTGTGTAAGAAAAAAATATATGAAATAAAAAGATAAATTAAAGAAATATAACGTAGTCGCATTAGCGTCATCATTTACATCATTTACACAAAATAACGTTCATTCCATTTCATTGTTAAGAAGCACCACGATGAGAGGGAAGAGTGTGTGTTCGCGGCGGAGATGTGTGTGTGTGTGTGTGTGTGTGTGTGTGTGTGTGTGTGTGTGTGTGGTGACTGACTGGCTCGGTCTGTCTGGAGGCTTATCAGGGCGTCAGGTTAGAGGTGTGAGATATGGCGCTAAAACCGTAGAGATACGTAAAGACCACTACAATACTCCCCAGCGCACAAAAAAAAGAAAGATACTAACTAGGAACCCAATGGAGAGGTGGTCTGAAAGGAGCATGATTCACAACCGTCGGCGTCTCTGCCCGTTTTTAAGGCGCCTGGAAGAATTCCGGGTGTTGAACGACTCTCCCGAAACACGTTGTGTAAACCTGAGGAAAGAAGGCGTCCAGGGACTCCCCGGCATCGCTGGACTCAGAAGGTGTGTCGGCGACCATAGGAGAGGCGGACAGCGTACTGGCATCCTCCGTCGCGTCGGCGGCTGGGTGTCCCACGGGAGTCATCTGACCTGAAGGAGGGGAAGGGGGGGAGGAGAATGATGTGTGAACCGGAAGAGGCCTGGTTAGGAGAAGGGTGATGGTAGAGTATGTGGGGTTGAGTTAGGGAGAAGCTGAGACAGACAGGGTGGTGACGCTACCGCCATTACTATCGCCGCGGGGGGATGCAGGTACCCCGGGGGGAGGGGAGATTTCCCGTAGCTGCGGGAGGATGACGAAGCGGGGTTGAGGGAGTGAAGGAGGGGGAGGAGTGGGTTGCGGGTGAGAAGGGGAGGACTGGGAGAGGCAGGAGAGAGGGGTGGTGGGTGCAAGTGGGTGATTGTGGGGGGCAGAAGGGGGGGGCGTAGAGGGGGCAGATGGGCAATTTTCATCCTGCCCCATGACGTAAGATAAGGGCGCCCCGAGATCTCAATGGTAACATGATTGTCCGAGCTCGCGAGGACATGATAGGGTCCTGTGTAAGGCGGGTCCAGAGGCCTCCTGAGTGCATCAGTCCGCAGGAACAGGTGTGTAGCTGTCTTGAGCTCCGGTGGGAAGTGCGTGGGTCGCAGCGGGGGTGGACATGGGGGTGAGGGCTGGAGGCTGGCCATCGCCTGCCAGTGCTGGCAGGAAGAAAAGAGCGTTGCTGGCCTCGCTCTCCGGGCTGAATTGTCATGGCAGTCTCAGGTCCTCACCGAACACCAACTCTGCAAGCGTGTGATGAATGTTTTCCTTTTCTGTAGCGCACAAGGTGAGAAGAATAACGGGAAGAGCGTCCGCCCAACTTGTTGGGTGTGGCTGGGCTAGTATGGCTTCCTTCAAGCGTCTATGGAAATGTTCCACCATCCCGTTAGCCTGAGGGTGATACGCCGTGGTACTCTGACAGAAAGGCCAGCAGATCGCGCCACGCACGGGACTCAAACTGCACGCCTTGGTCTGTGATGATCATGACTGGCGCGCCGAACTGTGCCACCCAACCAGAGAGGAAATGGGCAGCTGTGCATTCTGCAGTGATATCCGGCAAGGGAACAGCGGCACCCCAGCGGGTCACTCTGTCCACACAGGTGAACAGGTACCGGGAGCCGCGGGAGGACGGCAGAGGATCAACGAGACCCACGTGCACTGTGTGGAAACGCTGCGTACGGAACGCGTCGTGGGGAAGGAGTGTAACGGGGCGTGCGTGTGGCGGTGTATTTTCGAAGTTTGGCAGGAGAGGCAGGCGTGTGTCCACTCCTTGATGTCCCGTCTGATGCCTGGCTGCCACACTGCTCGCCTGCTGATGGTGCGATGAGTGTCGAGGATGCCGGGGTGGTTGAGGTGGTGGTAGTGGGTGAAGACTGCCTCTCGGTATTGCCTGGGAATGAAAGGATGTGCGGGGCCACAAGACACGTCGCACCAGAGTTTGGCCGTAGAGTTGGGTACATCTTGCAGTACAAGCTGCAGCGATGTGGGTCCTTGTCGCAGTACCTGCAACTCTGGATCTCCTTTTTGTGTCGCTGCGAGGGCCTCGTAATCCAGCGGCTCAGGGAATGTGACTGCGGACACCATACGGGTGGGTGGAGCACAGCGGTGGATTTTCAACCCAAACTCTTGAAGGCGAGTGAGTAGCTGGTGCAGGTGTTGGACGTGTTGTTCGTGTGATGACGAGGCGATGAAGATGTCATCGATGTAGACTACGACGAAGCTAAGTCCCCGGACCACTTTGTCCATGAACCTTTGGAAGGACGGAGCAGCGTTGCGTAATCCAAAATTCATGAAGGGGAACTCGAACAGGCCGAAGGGCGTGGTCACTGCAGTCTTCGGCACGTCCTCGTCTGCCATTGGGATCTGGTGGAAGGCCCGGAGCGATAATCACCCCACGCCCTCCATTCACCTTATTGAGCCTTGGGGACCATGTGAAGAGGCGACGCCCAATAACTGTCAGAAGAGCGAATGGTCCCCTCCTGCAGCATGTGCTCGAAGTCCTTTTGCGCCGCCTGGAGGCATTCAAGAGGCAGACGCTGTGGGCGCCCGAAGCAAGGTGGGCCTGTCGGGGCGACTGTGTGCCTCGCCTTAAGATCCACCTTGGCGGGTGTGGAGCGGTGAGAGGTGAGGAGAGGGGAGTTTGCGATGATAGCGTCGTACAAGGTCGCCTGACGGAGGTGCTGACCGGAGGGCTCGGTAGGGATGACAGATGCGGACGGGCGGTGAAGCAAGCGACCACGACTAGGGTCAACGAGCAAGTCGTGGGTGGAGAGGAAGTCCCCCCCCCCTATAGGTTGGTCCACCTCGACTACCACGAAGGACCAGACGAAGGACGAGGATGGCGTGAAGGAGAGGCGGAGAGTCCTATTACCGTAAGTGGCTATAGGAGTGTTGTTGGCGGCCAGGAGGTCATGTGCGGTGCGGGGCGGGGAGAGGCGGTCTTCATCACTAAATCCGGGAACAGGAAACACCGAATAACGTTCACTCCAATTTATTGTTAAGAAGCACCACGATGAGAGGGAAGAGTGTGTTTTCGCGGCGGAGATGTGTGTGTGTGTGTGTGTGTGTGTGTGTGACTGGCTTGCCCGGTCTGTCTAGTGACTTATCAGGGCGTCAGGTTGAGGTGTGAGGTATGGCACTAAGACCTCTACACACAAAAATGACAAAAGAAAAATTATTATACATGAAAAATAAAAAATATAATTAGTATGGCAAAATGGCAAAAAATATAAGAAATAAGAGCTCGTACAATTTTTTTTTAATATGAATTGGAAAAAATTTAAGTTGTGAAAGAAAAAAAAGTTAAATGGCATTAAAAATCAATATGTCAAATCAAAAAAATGGAATTGCAAAGAAAATCTAATTAGCAAAGTGTAAAAAATTAATAGATGTTAAAAAAAATAAGACTAACAAAATAAAAATAATAGACTAATTAAAAAAGGTCAATATTAAAAAAAATTATTCGAAATTGGAAAAACTATCATATCAAAATGTCAGAATTTCAAAAAAAATCAAAATATCAAAATAAGAAATAATCAAAACGCTAAAATATAATACTAAAATTATGTATTAATGTTTAGAGACAGGCAAGAAAGATCAGGAAATTTCTTTAACAAATATAACAATTTTTTCTGTTAGTGAAGAAAAATTTACATGAATATTTTGGATACAAATTCGTTATTCCTTTTTTTCAGGAGGGTCCCCGTGTGTGTGTGTGTGTGTGTGTGTGTGTGTGTGTGTGTGTGTGTGTGTGTGTGTGTGAAGTTTGTAAGATAATGATGATTTGTTTTCGTTTATCATGAATCAAGGGAAGGAAAATTTTGATTATTTCGTGTAATTATTCGTGTGTGAAGAAGGAACACACACCACACACACACACACACACACACACACACACACACACACACGGTAGTTTATTCAATTTTCCTTTTTTTCAAATTAAATTGAGTTTGAGACAAAACACACACACACACACACACACATACACACACACACACACACACACACACACACACACACACACACACACACACACACACACACACACACACACTACTAACTTTCTCCCTTGGTGACTTTCTAGAAAATTATCCTGTTTACTGGAAACAATTAAATTACTTGTGAAAAACATAGTATTTTCAGTACTGAGAGAGAGAGAGAGAGAGAGAGAGAGAGAGAGAGAGAGAGAGAGAGAGAGAGAGAGAGAGAGAGAGAGAGTGTGTCCAGACCTCTTTATCTTCCACAATGACAGTTTGAATCCCCTGTGTGGAGAGAGAGAGAGAGAGAGAGAGAGAGAGAGAGAGAGAGAGAGAGAGAGAGAGAGAGACAGAGAGAGAGAGAGAGACAGAGAGAGAGAGAAAGGGAGAGAGAGAGAGAGAGAGAGAGAGAGAGAGAGAGAGAGAGAGAGAGAGAGAGAGAGAGAGAGAGAGAGAAACGAAAATTAGACTAGAAAGCAATCAAGGAACCTGGGAATGAGAAAGTGAGATAACTTTATTTTCTCACATAAAGTTAGAACGACAAGTGAGAAAAGTTAGTCGTACAATCATAGGATGTGACGTGTGTGTGTGTGTGTGTGTGTGTGTGTGTGTGTGTGTGTGTGTGTGTGCTCAAACTATTATTGATCTCATATATATATATATATTTGTATCTTTCTTTCTACCTTATATCTATTTATTTAGTTATTAATTTAGTTTTATTTTACTCGATGAGAAAGGAAGGAAAATTTTTTCTTTAAAGTAATCTTTGTTTAGTTTTTTCTTATTTAGTTTGATTTAGATTTTTATATTATTTTGTAGTTTTAAGCTAAGTTATCATCTCCTCCTCCTCCTCCACCCTCCTCCTCCTCCTCCTCCTCCTCCTCCTGCATCTGTTTTTTTTTTTCCGTCTTTTCATTGTAGTATTTCATTGTTACTTTTTATTATTAATTATCTCTTTAGTTGTGTAAAATATTATTATGATCATTATTAGTATTATTAATAGTGTTATTATATTTTATTATTATTATTATTATTATTATTATTATTATTATTATTATTATTAGTTCTTTTTGGGGGGAGGAAAGAGGTGTAAATAATTATCATTGATATTTTTCTTTTTATCTTCATCTTTTGAATCTTCGCCGTATTCATCTTTTTCATCTTTTTTTTCTAGTGAAGATATTATTATAAGTAGTCGTATCATCATCATCATCACCATCATCATCATCATCATCATCATCATCATCATCATCATCATCATCATCATCATCATCATCATCATCATCATCATCATCATTTTCTTGAAGTATCAGAAGGTAATATGTTGTTTCGTTGACCTTTTCATAACTTTCTTCAATAAGTACTGTTCCCCTCCCTTTTCCCTTCCTCTACACTTCTCCCTTCTTTCCTCCTTCCTCCTCCTCCTCTTCCTCTTCCTCCTCCTCCTCCTCCTCCTCCTCCTCCTCCTCCTCCTCCTCCTCCTCCTCCTCCTCCTCCTCCTCCTCCTCCTCCTTCTCCTCCTCCTCCTCCTTTGCAGTCATAACCCCTTCCCTCCTCACCTCATCTTTCTCCTCTCTTACTCGCTTCCCTCTCTCTACATCTTACGATCAATCACCTCTCTCTCTCTCTCTCTCTCTCTCTCTCTCTCTCTCTCTCTCTCTCTCTCTCTCTCTCTCTCTCTCTCTCTCTCTCTCTCTCTCTCTCTCTCTCTCTCTCTCTCTCTCTCTCTCTCAATATTGGTTATATTTCACTCTGGCCACCAACTTATTTTCTCTTACTATCCGTCTTTCTCTATCTTTCCTTTACTTATTCATCCCCATTCCCTCTTCTTCCTCCCCTCCCCTCCTCTCCCCTCCCCTCCCCTCCCCTCCCCTCCCCTCCCCTCCCCTCCCCTCCCCCCTGCCTCCGCCTCACCCCTCCCTAACCCTGCAAACAAGAGAGGGGTAGCAGCTAACAAACTTTTGAGGGTAAACTTGTCACGACTTTTAATCTACTTCCAAGTTTCAAGTTTCGAGTACTGAATTAGGAGGGATAGAAAGTTGTGTCGTGTGTGTGTGTGTGTGTGTGTGTGTGTGTGTGTGTGTGTGGTGTGTGTTTTTGTGTTTGTTTACCGGCCTACTTTACGCTCTGATTTTCTTGCTAAACACACACACACACGGACTCTCTCTCTCTCTCTCTCTCTCTCTCTCTCTCTCTCTCTCTCTCTCTCTCTCTCTCTCTCTCTCTCTCTCTCTCTCTCTCTCTCTCTCTCTCTCTCTCTCCATCAATCCTCTCGTAGCTCATAACTTCCCCTCCTTTCCCTTCGCCACATTAGTTATATATGGAGCAGGTCACTGAGGGAGAAGGATGGTAGGAGACGAAAGGGTGAGGGGAAGGAAGGGTGAGGGGAAGGAAGAGTGAAGGGAAGGAAGAGATAGGGGAAGGAAGAGTGAAGGGAAGGAAGAGATAGGGGAAGGAAGGGTGAGGGGAAGGAAGAGTGAAGGGAAGGAAGAGATAGGGGAAGGAAGGGAGAGGGGAAGGAAGGGAGAGGGGAAGGAAGGGTGAGAGGGGACGGAGAATGGGAGAGAAAGAATGAGGGAGGAAGGGAGAGTGTGGAGAAGAAAAAGAACTGAGGATGAGAGAGAGAGAGAGAGAGAGAGAGAGAGAGAGAGAGAGAGAGAGAGAGAGAGAGAGAGAGAGAGAGAGAATGATTTAAGTGACCTTAAGTTATGTGAAAAGGTCAGTCAGGCAGGTCAAGTCTTCAGACCCCGTGAGCGAAAGTAATGAAACTGGATCTTCAACTTGACCTTATTGAACGAAACATATTGAAACCTAATATTAGATTAACCTTATTGAACGAATCATATTGAAACAGACTTGAAATTTACTTTATTGAACGAAACACACTGAAATTGTTCGTAAATTGAGCAAAACTGATAAAAACCAGACCTCAAATTGACTTTATGTAACTAAACATTTTGAAACAGAGCTTAAATGTACCTTATTGAACGAAACACATTGAAAGAGACTTTGAATACATCATTGAACGAAATATATTGAAATTAGACTTTATTTGTACTTTGATTTCATTTTCTTGGAAGTGGATGTAGAATTTTTAACTTATTTACCGAAACAAAACGAAACCACTTAAATTTGAACTGATATGAACGAAAATCTTTGGAATTGTCGGAAAAGATAAGATTGTACTGAACGATACTTTTTGACACGCTTTTTTTTTAGATAGTTTAAAAATCAGATCTCAAATTAGACAATGTTGAGTGATAATTAATGAGAATAGACCAGACAAGGTGTTCTGATTCCTCTCTCTCTCTCTCTCTCTCTCTCTCTCTCTCTCTCTCTCTCTCTCTCTCTCTCTCTCTCTCTCTCTCTCTCTCTCTCTCTCTCTCTCTCTCTGTCCACACACTTTGACTTTGTAATTCAAAATGCATCACCTCGGCATTGTATTAATTATATTTTCTTTTTAACATACAAACTTTATAATCACTCAGCTTCAATCAATTGTTACATCATTTGTGTTATCTATCATTGCCTTTGTTTGATCATTTCGTTCATTGACTTTACCATCACCATAATTTACTTTCCTTCGTGACAGGATTATATAAAATCTTCTTTTATGTTGTCCTGTGCATGTGTATGACGTTGTATTTCTGTAAGGTCTGACGCACGCCTCTGTACACAATAAATTAATCAAACAACTCACTCTCTCTCTCTCTCTCTCTCTCTCTCTCTCTCTCTCTCTCTCTCTCTCTCTCTCTCTCTCTCTCTCTCTCTCTCTCTCTCTCTCTCTCTCTCTCTCTCTCTCTCAGTGTTAGTTATTTTATGAACTGAATTCCTTCTGAAATTCCGGTGACCCGAGTCGAAACAGTTGATTGACTTCTGTTCTTCGTTTCTTTTTAACATTTGGAAGTGGAAGGAAAATATCAAACATCATTCATTCAGCCTTTTATATGATGTGATGTGATGTGATGTGATGTGATGTGATGTGATGTGATGTGATGTGATGTGATGATGTGGCTTCAGGATCTTATAGGAGAGGAAAAAGTGCTTGGCTTGAAATACTCTCAAAGGTCATCTTACTTCAGCATCATCATTTTCTCTGTCTGTTAGATGAAACAGAATCCAGAGAGAGATAAAGAAGAAGAAGAGGGGGAGTGAGAGAGAGAGAGAGAGAGAGAGAGAGAGAGAGAGAGAGAGAGAGAGAGAGAGAGAGAGAGAGACTTTTATAGTTTTGTATTATTTAATTACACTCTCTCTCTCTCTCTCTCTCTCTCTCTCTCTCTCTCTCTCTCTCTCTCTCTCTCTCTCTCTCTCTCTCTCTCTCTCTCTCTCTCTCACTCCCTATCTGTCCTTGAATTATTGTGAATTACTGTAAAAGAAAAATGACACGACCTTTAAAATTAAGTGAAAAACAAGACCAATATTTGAAGGAAGGTTGGTGGTGAGTGTGTTCGATCATGCACCAAATTATCTCATGTTCCTGGGTTCGATTCCTTAAAATCATCTTGTATTCCATGTATTACTGAGTGACTTGAGATGATCCTCCTCCCTACACCTGATTACCTGTGTGTGTGTGTGTGTGTGTGTGTGGGTGTGGGTGTGTGTGTGGTTGTGTGTGTGTGTGTGTGTGTGTGTGTGTGTGTGGGTGTGGGTGTGTGTGTGGGTGTGGGTGTGATTGGCAGCACAAGACACTAAGAGGTATCAGTGTTGTATTAAGAGGAGTACAACACCTATGAAATGTGCACCTCTGTCACCTGTGTGTTAAAAGTAGTACAATGTGTTAATAGTTTCTACCTTTGTTAGTGTGTGTGTTACCTGTGTGTACCTCTGCCACGTGTGTGTTAACAAAAGTGTGTGTTGAATGCAGTGGATAAGAGTCAAGTGCCACTGTAACCTGTGTGTAATGAGGAGCAGCACACAGGTAACGTAACATAACATAACATAACATAACATAACCTGCACACAGCTGTTGCTTGCGTGAGGCGGAACACATCTGAGTTACGTGCCATAAGGGCGCATCACACCACGCCAGCACATCATAGTTATGCATGTATGTATATGTAGAGAGAGAGAGAGAGAGAGAGAGAGAGAGAGAGAGAGAGAGAGAGAGAGAGAGAGAGAGAGAGAGATTTACAGGTTTCTTTGGAGGTCGGTTTCTCTGGCTTTCAACTCAGGTCAGGTCAGGTCAGGTCAGGTCAACATCGTGTGATTCCTGTGAGGTGACGAAACATTAATGACCAAAAAGAATAATAACATTAATTACACATTCCTGTTTTTTTTCTTTTTTGCGTGTGATGAAAATTAATTAAAACCTCCACCACCACCACCACCACCACCACCACCACCACCACCACCACCACCACCACCACCAACAACAACAACAACAACAACAACAACAACAACAACAACAACAACAACAACAACAACAACAATAACAACAATGATAATAATAATAATAGTAATAATAATAAAAATTTAACCTCATTGGAATTATTAGGTGGTATAAAAAGGGTTAGTTTTCACATTCGCTCTAATGAAAAAAAGACTCTCTCTCTCTCTCTCTCTCTCTCTCTCTCTCTCTCTCTCTCTCTCTCTCTCTCTCTCTCTCTCTCTCTCTCTCTCTCTCTCTCTCTCTCTCTCATCACCAAAGTACAAATGAATGAAATGACTGGAAATATAATCTAGAAATTAAATAAAAAATGTAATTAGCAATATTTTAAATGGATATACTTTGTTAAATGTAGATATTGTCCTTTGATAAATAAAAAAAAAAGAATGAGAGAGAGAGAGAGAGAGAGAGAGAGAGAGAGAGAGGAGAGAGAGAGAGAAAGTAAATTAACTATACTAAAAACAAAATTCTGGAATATGATAAAAAAACATTTACTAATCAGGAAATGAAACACACACACACACACACACACACACACACACACACACACACACACAGACACAGACAGAAATAAAAGGTACAACACACACAAGAATTTTTACAGTGTCAACAGAAACCAAAATCAACTTCATCACTCCCCATATCATCGGTTCAATTGGGTTTACGAATCAGTGCGTTTATCGAGTAGCTTCGTGTGATGGTATGGAAGGTAGGGAATGTGACCAGTGTGATAAGTAAGGGTGAAGGACAACACTAAGAAAAAATATTAGCAAGTCTGTAATATCTGCCTTAATCAGTAATTCTTCTTTCATCAAATTTTTCTTACTCCACGTCAGGTAATCGTTCTACTTGTGTGTTAATATTCAACCTTTAGAAACGATACTTGATTGCTGGCTGTGTAGTTGACTGTGTGGTTGGCTGGCTGTGTGGTTGGCTGACTGTGTGGTTGGCTGACTGTGTGGTTGGCTGACTGTGTGGTTGGCTGACTGTGTGGTTGGCTGACTGTGTGGTTGGCTGACTGTGTGGTTGGCTGTGTCGTTGGCTGACTGTGTGGTTGGCT
>JAPQNM010000037.1:7398584-7403584 GCA_029783475.1 Metacarcinus magister | reverse complement strand
AACCTTGATAGTGTTTCCCTGCGTTGACTGGAGGAGCGTTTTATTGCCTCTCATTAAGTGTCTCATTACCGCTTACTCCCATCACAAACCAATTAAACAAACACAACTTGACGGATTGGACGTAATTAAGAACCAATCATGAAACAGATTACTCACTGACCTCCATTTTGACCCAATCACGGATGAGTTGACGGATCGATAGCCATTGATGCAGCAACACACGCTATAAATAACATCCAATAGGAAGGCGACGCGGGCAACACCTTAGCCAATCAGCGATGAGGATTTTGTTAATGGATGGAATGTTTTTGGGGTGCGAGTTAATTTTGTTTTTGGTTTGGATGAAACTTTTTTTTTGTGGATGAAATGTTTTTGTTTTTTTTGTGGATGAAAATTTTTTTTGGGGGGGTGAATTAAACGTTTTTTCGGTTGATTAAATGATGGGGGTTTGGTGGATGAAATTATTTTTGAGTGTGGATTAAAAAGTTGTGTGTGGTGGGGATGAAAGTCTGATAGTGTTAAAAAAAAATGTTTGCTGTCTTTGTAGATCTTAATTGAAACTTTTTAGTCATTGTAGATCTAGGAAGAAGAAAAAAAACATTCAATGAAACGTTGGTCATTTTTATTATTATGTATATGTATGTGTATTATTATGTTATGTATTATGTATGTGTTATTGCAGAAGAAACTTAATATTTATCTTTTACACTGAAACGTTTATTCCATACGTGGACGAAAGTGAAACGTTATACTTCTTTGTGTGTAAAACTTGACACGAATGGATACAAATCAAGGACTGAAAAACAATTGTTACAAAAAGATAAAAAAAAAACTAAGAGCTCATTTAATTTGGAAGCTGTGCCTGCTAAAACGTGTATAAAGTATGCAACCATAAAGAGAAAGAAAGAGCATATACTAGTAAAAGAATGAAGTGATGGGTTACTTCTTGCATTAAAAAGGACAGATAGTAATGAAATGAAGCTTAAAGGTGCAAAGAACAGTTAGATAAGACATCTTTAGTGAAGGTGATGAAAGAGTGAAGATACTGGTTAACTCTTGCATTAAGAAAGTGGACAGAGTAAGAAGGAAAAGGAGTGGCAAGTCAAAGAAAAAAAGACACTTAGACTGTGGAAAAGATGAAAGTGCATTAAGAAAGTGGATGGAATAAAAAGGAAAGTGACTAACAGGTTTTGTCTTGCTTTCTTTATCACTTTTTTTCTCATTTTTCTTCTCTTCTTTCTTTCGTTTGCTTCTAATGGTCTTCTCTCTTTCCTTCGCGTTATTTATCAACGGATTTCCTTTGTGTAGCTTGCGAAATAATTCTCTCTCTCTCTCTCTCTCTCTCTCTCTCTCTCTCTCTCTCTCTCTCTCTCTCTCTCTCTCTCTCTCTCTCTCTCTCTCTCTCTCTCTCTCTCTCTCTCTCTCTCTCTCAATTAATTCCTTCTTCCGCCTTTTTTCACCTATCCCTCTCCTTTCTCTTCTTTATCTTCATCTCCTACTCATACTTTTTATTCTTTTATTCGTTCCCTTCCCTCCACTTAGCTTTCTTCCTTCCTCTCCATTCAATTTGTCTCCTCCTCCTCCTCCTCCTCCCCTCCTCCTCCTCCTCCTCCTCCTCCCCTCCTCCTCCTCCTCCTCCTCCTCCTCCTCCTGGCTTCTTCAGAAATGCAGTTACACCGATAACCCAAAATCCTTCTTATTCTCTGTGACATTTTTTTTATTTCTCACTCTATTCCCTCCCTCCCTCCCTCCTTCCCTCCTTCATTCTCTCCCTCCCTCTCTCCTGATTCCGTGGAGAGAATATTTTACTCCAGTCAGAAAGGAAGGAGAAAGGAAAAGGAGAGAAAAATTATAGATGAAGATGTTGGGGAATAGATGCGATTGAGAGAGAGAGAGAGAGAGAGAGAGAGAGAGAGAGAGAGAGAGAGAGAGAGAGAGAGAGAGAGAGAGAGAGAGAATGACACAAAGACAGATACGTGTAAGAGATGAAAGGGAGAACAAAAATAATAGAAATAAGAAGCTGAAAATAGACGAGGAAGGAGAAAGAGGAGATAAGAATACAGAAAGAAATAAGTGCATAGAGAGAGAAAGACGAATGAGGAATGAAAAAATGACAAGAAAGACAAACGAAGAAAGAGCAGATATTAATTACCGCAGCACACACACACACACACACACACACACACACACACACACACACACACACACACACACACACACACACACACACACACATCTACTACTACTACTACTATTACTACTATTACTACTACTACGTCCCCCCTCCCCCTCCCCCCTCACCCCCCCTGGTCGTTGCTGGAACAAGACTCGGTTTCAAGAAATTATTAATGCCAGGTCGTGTTTGGGTGACTCAGCGATTTGACTCTTGATTGGACTAGGCAACCCTCCCCCTTCCCCCTCCCTCCCTCCATTTATTCCTTCCTCCCTCCCTCCCTTCCTCCCTCCCTCACATTTCTATATTACCTCCCTCCCATCTCTACGTTCCCTCCCTCCCTCCATCTTTCTTTCCCTCCCTCCTTTCCTCCCTACCTATATTCCCTTCCTCCCTCCCTCTCTCTCTCCCTTTCTATAGTCCCTTCCTCCCTCCCTCCCATCTCTACGTTCCCTCCCTCCCTCCCTCCCTCCCTCCATTCCCTCCCTACGTTCCTTCATTCCCTCCCTCCCTCCCTACGTTCCCTCCCTCCCTTCTTCCATCCCTTGTATCCATTTTTCACTCACCCCTTCCCTCTCTCCCGCTCCTAATGACTCTCTCTCTCTCTCTCTCTCTCTCTCTCTCTCTCTCTCTCTCTCTCTCTCTCTCTCTCTCTCTCTCTCTCTCTCTCTCTCTCTCTCTCTCTCTCTCTCTCTCTCTCTCTCTCTCTCCCTTTTATTATCTGCACTTTCCTTTAATTCCTTCTCATCTCCTCTTCTTTCTTCCTCCCTTTCGTTTCTTTCCTCCATTGTAATCTTCTCTCCTCTCCTCTTGCTTTGTCTTTATTCCTTCATTCTTTCTTTTAATCTTTAGCCTTCCCTTTATCTCTCCTTCCTTCCCTCATTGCTTCTCTTCTTCTTTCCTCCATCTCTCCTCCCTTCCTTCCTCTAGTTTTCATTCCCTCCCTCCCTCCTTTCCCCTCTTCTCTCCCGCTGGGTTGAAGAAAGGGAGAGAATGGGGTGAGATTAAAGGAGAGAGAGAGAGAGAGAGAGAGAGAGAGAGAGAGAGAGAGAGAGAGAGAGAGAGAGAGAGAGAGAGAGAGAGAGGGAGGTGAGGGGAGCAATGTATATGCTATTGTATTTTAAACGTGTGTGTGTGTGTGTGTGTGTGTGTGTGTGTGTGTGTGTTTGTGTGGATGCTTGTGGGTGTGGGTGTCTGTCTGTCTCTGTCTGTGTGTGTGTGTGTGTGTGTGTGTGTGTGTGTGTGTGTGTGTGTGTGTGTGTGTGTTTATATATATATATATATATATATATATATATATATATATATATATATATATATATATATATTATAATTTATGTCTTGCATTTTTATCTAGTCTTGTATCTATCTTTCAGTCAGTCACTCGGTCTGTCTGTCTGTCTGTCTGTCAGTCAATAAGTTACTAATCTGTCTGTCTGGCTATCTCTCTATCTTCCTTTACTCCTCATTTTCCTTCACTCCTTCAATACGTTATTCTGTCTAACTATCTGTCTATCTATATATTTTTTATGTCTGTCTGTCTGTCTACCTACTCTCTGTCTGTCCGTCTGTCTGTGTGTCTCTTTTTGTCTGTGTATTTGTATCTTTTTGTCTGTCTGTCTGTCAATCTTTCTTTCTGTCTGTCTATCTTTCTGTCTGTATGTTTGTCTCTGTCTATCTTTTTGTCTGTGTTTGTCTGTCTGTCTGTATCTCTTTGTCTGTCTGTCTGTATGTATCTCTTTGTCTGTCTATTTTTGTCTATCTATCTGTCTGTCTGTCTGTCTTTTTGTCATTCTTGGCTTTCTCACTTTTTTTTATTTTTTATTTAACGGTACATTCCCTCCTCCTCCTCCTCCTCCTCCTCCTCCTCCTCCTCCTCCTCCTCGCCATGAAACTTGCTTAGTAGAATACATTATTTAATCAGTTATTTTTTTCTTTTTCTCCTCCTCCTCCTCCTCCTCCTCCTTCTCCTCCTTCTCCTCCTTCTCCTCCTTCGCAAACTTTCCTCCCATGCTTGTTCCATTATGTGTTAAATCCTCGACATAATCTCCCGGGGCCGAACACGTCCTCTTGAGCCGAAGTGGACTTGTCGAAACACCAAGCGAGCCGAGTTTGTCAAGCTGAACCGAACTAGTTGTTACTTAAGGAGGAGGAGGAGGAGGAGGAGGAGGAGGATTGAATTAAGAGATAAGAAGGAAGAGGGACGGTGCAATAAGAGAGAGAAAAAGAAAGAGAGAGAGAGAGAGATATTAATAAAAGGTGATTCATTTCATATCCTACACACACACACACACACACACACACACACACACACACACACACACCCAATAAATTTCAAAGTTTAATTTTTTTTTCTTGCGTTTTACCTCTGCAATTTGTTGATTCTTTCTTTTTAATTCGTATTACTTGTTTTTTTTATTATTTTATTTCGTCTATTATTTTATTTACGTTGTTTTCGTTAATCACTAAAGTTAAAAATTTTAGTTTTTTGTTTATCCAATTACTTGTTTTTTTTTCTTTACTTCGCTTTCATTTCAATTATTTTCATTATAATGATGATTGAAACTTTATCGTGTTTAATATTTTTTTTCTTTCTGTCATTATTTGTATATTTTTTATTTGTTTTATTTTTGGATATTTACATTTCAAGTTTATGAACAATTTAATCTTTTTCGAATATATGAATTTTTTTTGTTTTGTTTTTCCAGTTTTTTTCTAAGACATTTATTTGTTTATTTATTTATTTATTTATTATATGGATTCTTTGGGGTGTGGTGGGGGTAATTTTGGGGGAGGAGAAATTTTCGTGGTGAAAAAATACATTTAA
>JAPQNM010000037.1:7393584-7396084 GCA_029783475.1 Metacarcinus magister | reverse complement strand
GGAGATAAATTGAGCCAATTCTCGACACTATTGAGAAAGAAAACAATACAGTCTCTCTCTCTCTCTCTCTCTCTCTCTCTCTCTCTCTCTCTCTCTCTCTCTCTCTCTCTCTCTCTCTCTCTCTCTCTCTAGTAAGGAATTTTTTTTTACATAAGAAAGCAATAGATAGACAGTAGATGGACAGTTGTAGATAGATAGATAAATAGATTGAACAGACAGGTAGACTGAGTAGATAGTGTGTGTGTGTGTGTGTGTGTGTGTGTGTGTGTGTGTGTGTGTGTGTGTGTGTGTGTGTGTGTGTGTGTGAGAGTTCTGTGGTGCTTTTTTCAAGAATTAATTTACTACTGGACAAGAGAGAGAGAGAGAGAGAGAGAGAGAGAGAGAGAGAGAGAGAGAGAGAGAGAGAGAGAGAGAGAGAGAGAGAGAGAGAGAGAGATGAAACGAAGATGGAGATACAGAATGTGCAATGAAAGGAGGGGGAGAGAGGATCCAAATGAAGTGTAGGAGAAGGGACAGATGATAAATTAAAGGAGATGAGACAACACCGATAACTATTGAAGTATTAATAGAATTTCCGACGAATTCCTGAGAGAGAGAGAGAGAGAGAGAGAGAGAGAGAGAGAGAGAGAGAGAGAGAGAGAGAGAGAGAGAGAATTACTAATGAGAAATTAAGATCAGATAAACACCGTATGCAGTCATGTGTTAATTCTCTCTCTCTCTCTCTCTCTCTCTCTCTCTCTCTCTCTCTCTCTCTCTCTCTCTCTCTCTCTCTCTCTCTCTCTCTCTCTCTCACATACACACACACAAGCCATAGAGAAAGCAATTACCAGGTAAACTCCCTCTTAGGTTCTCTCTCTAAACACCTGTTGAAAGGTTTAATTAGGCGACTGCAGGTGTGTGGGGAGAGAGAGAGAGAGAGAGAGAGAGAGAGAGAGAGAGAGAGAGAGAGAGAGAGAGAGAGAGAGAGAGAGAGAGAGACGGAAGGACAATAGACTGATTGCATTTTTTTATTTATTTTTTTTATTAACATTCCAAATATTTCTTGTCTATTTTTTTATTTTCTTGTTGTTGCCTCTTTATCTTTTCGTTTTTATCTGTGTTTTGTATGTTATTTCTAGTTCTGTTTTATTCTCTTTTTCTTCACCTTTTCCTGCCTCTTCCTTCTTCCTTCTTTCCTTCTTCCTTCCTTCTTCCTTCCTTCCTTCCTCCAGTGTTCGTGTATTTATGTGTTTAGTCTCCCCTTGCTTGTCTTCCTCCCTTTCGTTGCTCCCTTTCATCCTGAGTTATTATCTCCTCCTTTCCTTCCTCCTTTCTCCTATCTCCTTCCGTTGTATAGACATTCTTGGACTACTATTACTATTATACTTACTACTACTACTACTACTACTACTATACTTACTACTACTACTACTATTACTACTATATACTTACTACTACTACCTCTACTACTATTACTACTATACTTACTACTACTACTACTACTACTATACTACTACTACTACTACTACTACTATACTTACTACTACTACTACCACCTCTAGTACTATACTTACTACTACTACCACCACCACCACTACTACTATTACTACTAACCTTATTACTGATACTATTACTACTACTAACAATGATGATGATGATGATGATGATAATAATAATAATAAATGGGTTTTGCATTTATTTCATTTATTTCCTTCTTTTTCGGGTTTTCTTTCATCTTTTATTTTCCTTTTCTCTTTTCTTTCTTTTTTTTCTCTTCTTCCTTTTTTTCACTTATTCGTTTTCCATTTCCTTTCTTCTTTTCTCTCTTCCTTTTTCGTAATCCTCTTGGTGCTTGTCCCTTCACTTCTTCTCTCTCTCTCTCTCTCTCTCTCTCTCTCTCTCTCTCTCTCTCTCTCTCTCTCTCTCTCTCTCTCTCTCTCTCTCTCTCTCTCTCTCTCTCTCTCTCGTGTGCTGTAATTCGCTTCATTTTTCTTTCCTGTTTGTTTGTTTTTATTTTTTTTTTGTTTCTCTCCTGCTCGTTTGCCTCCTAATTCTGTTTTATATCTATCTTTTTGTCTCCCTCCTCCTCCTCCTCCTCCTCCTCCTCCTCCTCCTCCTCCTCCTCCTCCTCCTCCTCCTCCTCCTCCTCTTCTTCTTCCTGCTTCACTTTCTTTTCCTCTAAAAAAAAAGTCTTGAGTTGGCAAAATGTGACTCCTTTTTCTTTCCTCTTTTTTTCCCCCTATTTTTCTTCCCCTTTCCCCTTCTTTCCCTCTCTTTTCATCCTCTTTTCCGCTCTTTTTCTCCTTATTTTCCTTAATTTTCTTCCCTTTTTTCCCTCTTTTCTTCCCCTTTTCACCCTTTGTTCCCCTCTTTCTTCCCATTTTTTTTCTCTTTTCCCCTCTCTCTTCCCTTTTTTCCCTTTTTTCCCCCTCTTTTTTTCCATCTTTTTTTATTGTAGTCTTCTTTTCAACCCTATTCCTTCCCCTCTTCTTTTCTTCTCTTTTCCTTCCCTCTTTTTTAC
>JAPQNM010000037.1:7363584-7386084 GCA_029783475.1 Metacarcinus magister | reverse complement strand
TAAAATGGGTGAATATAGAGGAGGAGGAGGAAGAGGAAGAAGAAGACAGGAAGAAAGGAAGGAGAAGGAAGAAAGATGGAGGGGAGAGAGGAGGGGAAAAAAAATAAAAGGAATATGGAAAGAGAAGGAAAATTAATAAGGAGAAAATGGGGGAGGAAGGGGAGGAGGGGGAAGGGGAAAATGAGGGGAAAAGGAGTCTATACTTATGTGATGGGATGCTCCTCTCCCCCATTACCAAGATGAGGTCCATTGTCCCCTCACTCCTCCCCATCCCTCCCCTCTTTTCCCCTCATCTCCCCTCCACTTCCCCTTGCTTCCCATTTCTCCCCTCGTCCTTCTAATATCCTCCACTACACACCATTCTTCATCCATTCTCTTCCCTTCCCCTTCTTTCTTTTCTTCCTTCCTTCCTTCCTTCCTTCCTTCCTTCATTCATTCATTCATTCATTCATTTTTTGTATTCCTATATTTTGTGGTGGTGTTGCTGTGGTTGTTGTTATCATCATCATCATCATCATCATCATCATCATCATCATCATCATCATCATCATCATCATCATTATCATTATTATTATCATTATCATCATCGTGGTAGAATATTGTAGAATAAGGTAACGTTAGGTAGAATAAGGTAGGATAGGGTAGGGTAGGGTAGGGTAAGATTGGGTAAGGATAGGTAGGGTAAGGATGGGTAGGATAGGGTAAGGATAGGTAGGGTGCCAGGTGTGGGTGTGGGAAGTAATTTGTTGATCTGATTTATATGCTAATCTGAGGCATATTATTACTTTTTTCCTGCTGGTTGATGTTAATGCGATTAATAGTGACGATAATAGTAATAATAATACTAATAATATTGATGGTATTATTATTATTATTATTATTATTATTTCATTTATTTATTTATTTATTTTTGAGCTTTCCTAATACCATCACCGTTCCCTTGAAAACACACACCCTGCTCTCTCTCTCTCTCTCTCTCTCTCTCTCTCTCTCTCTCTCTCTCTCTCTCTCTCTCTCTCTCTCTCTCTCTCTCTCTCTCTCTCTCTCTCTCTCTCTCTCTCTCTCTCTCTCTCTCTCTCTCTCTTCTAAAGGTCACTGAGGTTGATTTACGTTACTGTGAAGAAGAAAAAAAATATTCAAGCCTTGAAAAACATTGTAATTAGGAAGAAATTGTGCAAAAAGATAGACACAAAAAAATGTTACCTTTGTGTTTTTATATATATATATATATATATATATATATATATATATATATATATATATATATATATATATAATGACTCGTGTAGTTTGCAAGTTAGTGTAAAAAAATAATAATAATAATAATAATAAATAATAATAAATAATAATAAATACACAAAACCAACAGATTCGTAAATTAGATAGTATAGCTACTTTATATTGCTGTTGTAATATATGTAGCTCTTTTCTTCAAATAAACAACAAAAAAAAAGTATGGAATCCTGGAATCTGGTGTCTTGGAATTTTGGAATCTGGAATCTGGTGTGGAGGAATTGTGTGGTTGGGAAGTACGTTGACTCACCCGCACACAACTGATATATGGATGAAGTGTATGTGTGTGTGTGGTAGTGGTGGTGATATGGTGTAGTAGTGGTGTGGTGGTGTGGTAGTGGTGTGGTAGTGTGGTAGTGTGGTGGTGTGTGGTGGTGGTGTGTGCGCTGCAGGCTTGAAGGCGTCATTGCTTTTATCAGTACATTGTTCCTGCATATAATGGAGTTTGCTTCACTCATAACAAAGGTCCCGCCATCCCAGCCTGCCTCACTACTTAATGGTATGGCTTCCCCTCCTCCTCCTCCTCCTCCTCCTCCTCCTCCTCCTCCTCCTCCTCCTCCTCCTCCTCCTCTTTCTCTTCATACCTTCCTGCTTCTCGTATCTCCATCTTGCAGCGGAAGGGGAAGCTACGGTTGTGTGTGTGTGTGTGTGTGTGTGTGTGTGTGTGTGTGTGTGTGTGTGTGTGTAAGGGAAAATCTGTGTTTTTTCTTTTCTTTACACAGGTACACTTTGTCACCTTAATTAAGATACAGGTATACTTCTTTTTTTTCCCCTTTATAAAGATACAGATGAAGGGGAAAGAATGGAAACAATGGAGGGGAAAAAAATAAGGAAAAAGCGAGGAAAATAAAATACTCTTCCGTGAAATTTTTATCCCGAAAGAAAAATAATAAGTAATAATGATGATAACAACAACAACAACAACAACAAAGGCCAAGCGCTCAACGGGAAAAAAGAGAGAAGAAAAATGGAAAAAAAGATAAAGAAAAAAAAAAAGAAAAAAAAAAAAACCCACAAGGATTGGCTGTAAATTGTAAGACTTTGAAAGGAAACACTGTAATTTTTTTTTCTTTTTTCCCGTCGTCTTCATCCGGCCCTGTTGTAGTGTTTAGGAGAACCTTTAGCTGTCAACACTACCGCTCAACTGCTCCCCCCCCCTTTTTTCCCCTCACTTTCCAATTTTCCCTTCCCCTCACTTCCCCTCACCTCACTTCCCCTTATTTTCCCTCCCTTCCCCTCACTTACCGTCTTTTTTTCCTGCCCTCCTCATTTTCCCCTCCCCTCACTTACCCTCTTTTACCTCCATTCCCCTATTTCCCCTTCCCTACCTCTTATTTCCCCTCATTTACCATCTGTTCCCCCCTCCTTTCACTTACTTTCCTTTTCTCTCCCTTCCCATTCCATCACTTCCCCTCTTTTCATTTACCTTCCCTTCCCTGGAACTCTCTTCCTATCTCTTCCCCTCACTTACCCTCATATCCTCTTTCTCTCCCTTCACTTACTTTATTTTCTCTTCCTCTTCCCTCACTTCCCCTCTCTCCCTCACTTTCTCTCTTTCCCTCCCCACTCCTCAATCTGTTCAATTATTTCCTTTCCTTTCCCCTCCTTTCTCTTCTCTTCAATCCCTCTAATTACCGTTCGTTTCCTCCCCTATTTCTCTCTTCCCCTCTTCTCTCTTCTATCCCTTCAATTGTTCTTTCTTTACCCCTCTTTCCCCTCTCCTCCCTTGCTTTCCCCTCCTCTACTTCCCCTCTTCTCACTCCTTCCTCTATAATCTTCATGCTCTCTGCTCTTCCTCTATTCCTTCCTTCTATTTTCTTCTCATTTTTTCTCTTGTCTCTTCTTTTTTATTTTCTATTTTCTCTTTTTCCTCTTTCTACCTCACTTTTTCTTCCTATTTTTTTTTCCTCCCTCTCCCTCTTTTTCCTTTTTTTTTTTCTTGCCTTCCCCTCACTTGTTTTCCTCCTTTCCTTTCCCCTCTTCGCCTCCTCCCACCTCCCCTTACTTCCCCTTTCTCATCCACCCCTTTCCTATTTTATTCCAATTAACTTCATCTTTTCCCCTTACCCTTTGTCATCCCTCATTCCTCTCCCCTCTCCCTTTACCCTTTATTCCATCCTTCCTCAATACATCTATCCTGTTTACCCCTTCCCTCTCCCCTTACTTCCCCTCATCCGCCGACCATACCTAATCACCTCAGCACCCATTCCTAACCTTCCCCTTACTTCCCCTTACTTCCCCTTACTCCAGCTTTTCTTCCCTTTACTCTACTTGCTTCCCTTCATCCTCTTACCTTTACCCCTTTACTTCCTCTTACTCCCCTTAAATCCCCTTTCTTTTCCTTACTTTCCCTTACTTCTTACTCCTCTTGCTTTTCCTTATTTCCCCTTACTTCCTGTTACTTTCCCTCAACCTCCTCCCCTTCCCTTCATCCTCCTCCCCTTCCCTTTGCTCTCCTCCCCTTCCCTTCACCCTCCTCCCCTTCCCTTCACCCTCCTCCCCTTCCCTTCACCCTCCTCCCCTTCCCTTCACCCTCCTCCCGTTCCCTTCACCCTCCTCCCGTTCCCTTCACCCTCCTCCCCTTCCCTTCACCCTCCTCCCCTTCCCTTCCCTTTGCTCTCCTCCCATTCCCTTCACCCTCCTTCCCTTCCCTTCACCCTCCTCCCCTTCCCTTCACCCTCCTTCCCTTCCCCTCACCCTCCTCCCCTTCCCCTGGCCCTGAAGCACTGCGGCAGCGAGCGGGGAGGGAACGTTTCATTCTTACGGTCACATACAAAGGAGTTATGGGTTTGGGCAAGCGGTTGGCTTTGTTCCGCAGGCGAGCGTTTCAAAAATACAACTTTTGCCATTGTGTGTGGGTGAAAGCAGTCGTTGTAGTAATTTTAGAAGTATTGTTGCAGACGCTGGTTAGGTTGGGGGGTGAGGGGTGTGTTTGGGGGGTGAGGGGTGGGTGTTTGGGGTTTTGGGGTGTAAGGAAAATCTTCTACGCCAAGGAAAGAGAGTGTGAGTTGTGTGTGTGTGTGTGTGTGTGTGTGTGTGTGTGTGTGTGTGTGTGTGTGTGGTGAGAGAGAGAGAGAGTTGTTGTGATTGTGGTTTGATATTGTTTGTTTTTTTCTTTCTTTCTTTCTTTCTTATTTTTATTAGTGAAGTTTTTTTCTGTCTGTGTTTTTCTTTTTCTTTTTTTAATCCATCTATCTTTCTGTTGCGGTCTGTTTATTTGTTCATCTGTTTCTCTTTCTCTCTTTCTTTCTTTTTTTTTCTCTATATGTATTTCTGGCTGAATGCAATAAATGTATATATGTATGTACGTATGTATGTATGTATGTATGTATGTACGTATGTATGTATGTATGTATGTATATATGTATGTATGTATATATGTATGTATGTATGGATATGTTTTGGAACTTTGTATAAATTTTATGTTTGAAGATATGTATGTATTAGAATGTGTTTGTATGTATGTCTGTCTGTCTGTGTCTGTCTGTCTGTCTGTCTGTCTGTTTATCTGTATTTATCTAACTCTTTATTTGTGCATTTGTCCATTTATCTATTTGTCTATTTTTTATCTATCTTTCTATTTATTTATTTAACTTTTTATCTATTTTCCTGTTCTATCAGTAGTTATCTAGTTTATCCATCTTTCTCTTTCTTCCCATCTTTATCATGTTGCTTCTATCTCCCTATTCACTTATCCATATTTTGATTGTGTCTTATTCATTCATTTATCGATTTAGTAATTGATCTAGTTGTATCTATCTTGCTATTTATCGATGTTTATGTATCTATTGCTTGGTTTATTTATATTAAAAGTTTAACAATTATTTGAATCTCTCTCTCTCTCTCTCTCTCTCTCTCTCTCTCTCTCTCTCTCTCTCTCTCTCTCTCTCTCTCTCTCTCTCTCTCTCTCTCTCTCTCTCTCTCTCTCTCATCCTCTCATTCCATCACACATTTACCTTCACTCCCCTTCAAATCCCTTCACTTCCCTTCACTCCCCCTCATTTCACCTCACTTCCCCTCACTTCCCCTCATTCCCTCTTCATTCCCCCTTCACTTCCCCTCACTCACTCCGTTTTCTTTGCCTTCCTGCAGTGCTACGAGATGAGTTTCGCCGCACGCCAGCTGACACTGTGGTGGCGGCAGGGGAGTCCGCCCTTCTCGAGTGTGTGCCTCCCAGGGGTCACCCGGAGCCCCTAGTGAGGTGGCGCCGCAATGGACAGGTGATCAAGGTGCCAGAGTCCCACAGGTAAGGTGGTAGGGTGGTGGTGGTGGTGGTGGGGTTTTTTTTGTGTGTGGTTTCTTCGTGTTATTAATTTATTATATATATTTTTTTTTTGGGGGGGTAGAGAGGGGTGGGTGGGCGTAGGTCTATCTTATTTGATTTCTTTGGTTGGTATAATATTTTTTTTTCAATGTGTTTTTTCTACTTTATATATATTAGTTTTGGTTATCGTTTCAATGTATTGTTTGTGTTTTTTGTTTTATTATTTGTTTTATTTGTGTTTCTTTTTCTCTTTCAATTTTTTTTACTTCTTTAATTGATGATTTTTATGTGTGTGGTTTTATTTTGTGTTTGATTCTTTGTTGTATTTTCCTTTATTTTTCTTTATCTTTCTTTATATTTTTGTTTTATTCTTTTCTTTTTTTTTCTTTTTTTTTGTTATATTCTTTGTTGTATTTTTCTTTATTTTTCATTATCTTTCTTTATTTTTTTTTGTTTTATGTTTGTTCACTTTCTCTTTTTCTTGATCTATCTTTATTTATTTATTTATTTTTTTTTATAGTTTATTGTCTCACCTTTTTTCTAATTTTCATTTTCTCTTTTTTTGTCTTCCTTTTTAAAAATTTTACTTCTATATCTTTCTTTCTCTTATTTCATTATCTTCTTTTCGTCAAACTTAAGCATATTTTTTATACTTTCTTTCTGTCTTTCTTTCTCTTTCTTTCTTTCCTTCTTCTATTTTCTGTTTTTATTTCCTTCTTTTCTTTTTCCCTTCTTTCTCTCACCTTGGCACTGTATGTAGGGAGAGAGAGAGAGAGAGAGAGAGAGAGAGAGAGAGAGAGAGAGAGAGAGAGAGAGAGAGAGAGAGAGAGAGAGAGAGAGAGAGAGAGAGAGAGAGAGTGAGTTAGCGTGTCACCTGTCCTCACTTTCTTTCTTCTGCATGTCCATCTCCACAGACTTCCGTGACTCTTGCTCTCTTTTTTTTCTCATTTTTTTACTCTTTTCTGCCTATATTTATTTTCCTTATTTTTTTCGTGTTGGTTTTCGTGGTGTATAATATTTTTTTTTATTATTTTATTAGTTATTATTATTATTATTATCATTATTATTATTATTAGTAGTAGTAGTAGTATCATTATTATTGTTATCATCACTATTATTTATTTGCATCTCTTTGTTGACTACAATAGTTCTAGCCTTAGAATAGTAGGCATTGTTTTACTACTACTACTACTGCTACTACTGTTACTACTACTACTACTACTACTACTACTGTTACTACTACTACTGTTACTACTACTACTGTTACTACTACTACTGTTACTACTACTGTTACTACTACTACTACTACTACTACTACTGTTACTACTACTGTTACTACTACTACTACTACTACTACGACAACCTCACTTAGGCCAATGACAACCTCACTTTAGTCACATTTAAGTCACTTTTCAGTCACCTTCACTGGTTAGTTTTCAAACATTATAAGTTTCAACGTCTAAGCTAAAAAAAAAAAAGTGATTCCTGATCTTGACCTTGGAACTTGAATTTTGACCGTGAATTTGATTTCCAATTTGACCTTTGAACTTTAAACTGAAAATTTACGTTGAATTTAAACTGGAACTTTGACCGTGAATTTGACTGACTTACTTATTTATTATGTTACTCTACTTACTTACTCTACTTACTTACTTACTCTACACAAAACGCCAAAAGATCACACCTCAAAAATGTCCACAAAAACTCGAAAATTAGGAGACGGGAAAAAAATCTAATAAAAAAAAGGGAATATTGACAGGAAACCACTAAATTTTGTCAACATAGAGAGAGAGAGAGAGAGAGAGAGAGAGAGAGAGAGAGAGAGAGAGAGAGAGAGAGAGAGAGAGAGAGAGAGAGAGAGAGAGAAGGGGAGATAAGGTAGACAGAAAGGGGGAAAAGAAACAACAAACAAAAATATAGAAGTAAGAACAGAGGAGGAGGAGGAGGAGGAGGAGGAGAGGAGGAGGAAGAGGAGGAGGAGCAAAGAAAAGGAAATAGAAAGCTAGAATGAGGGAGAATAGTGTGTCAAGGAAGAAAGAAGGGAAGAGAGAAGTTAGGAGAAACAGGAGAGAGAAGAGAGAAGGAAGGAAGGAAGGAAAGGAGAAGAAGAAGAGGAAGACACAAGAAGGTTAAAAGGAGAAGAAGGGAAATAGTGAATGTGGAAGAACGTGAAACGGGAAGTAATGAAGAAGAGAGAAGGGAAGAGGAGGAAGAAGAAGAAGTAAATAATAGAGAGATAGGAAGGGAGAACAAAGAAAGGAGGAGGAGGAAAGGAAAGGAAAGAGGAGAAGGAGGAGGAGGAGGAACGAACACACACACACACACACACACACACACACACACACACACACACACACACACACACACACACACACACACACACACACACACACCGATATAATCCAATTTTCTCATTCGAATTACTTTGAGAGAGAGAGAGAGAGAGAGAGAGAGAGAGAGAGAGAGAGAGAGAGAGAGAGAGAGAGAGAGAGAGAGAGAGAGTTAATTTTTCCCTCTTCCTCTGTCCATCCTGTCACCGCTGAGTAATTGAAGAGAAGAGGAGGAGGAGGAGGAGGAGGAAAAAGATGAAGTGAAGGAGGAGGTAAAAAAGAGGAAGAGAAGAAGATGAAGGACATGGAAGAAAAAGAAAAGAAAAGAAAAAGAAAAAAGGAGGGAAAAGGTGAAATAGAAATAAAAATGGGAAGAGGGATAATGATAATGAGGAGGAGGAGGAAGAACAGTAGAATGATGATATAAAGAGAGGGGAAGATGGTGTTGGATGAGTAAAGAAAAGAAGGGAAAGGTAAGGGAGAAGGAGAAACAAATAAAGAAGGAGAGAGAAGAGAGAAAAAAGATGATAATAAGGATAATAAGAAAAATAAGGAGAAGAAAAAGAAAGAAAAAAAAGTAATATTTCCCTTACTACTACTACTACTACTACTACTGACATTACTACTATTACTACTACTAACGTTATTAACACTACAACTACTACTACTACTACTACTACTGCTACTATTACTACTTTAATACTACTATTTGTACTACTGCTGCTACTACTACTACTACTAACACTAACTCTACTAATAATAATAATAATACTTCTGCGAGAGAGAGAGAGAGAGAGAGAGAGAGAGAGAGAGAGAGAGAGAGAGAGAGAGAGAGAGAGAGAGAGAGAGAGAGAGAGAGAGAGAGAGAGAGAATGGCAGTCATTTCAATAGTTTCCCCTCTCCTTCTTTTTCTTCTCCTTCTTCTTCTTCTTCTTCTTCTTCGCCTTCTTCGCCTTCTTCGCCTTCTTCTTCTTCTTCTTCTTCGGCCTGATTTAGGTGAAGGTGGGGGGGGGAGGATAGGGGGAGTGGAATGAAGGGAGGAGATGGAATAGATAATACTGATAAAAGAAGTAGAAGAGAAAAAAGAGGAGAATCGATGGTAGGAAAGAATGAGAGGGAGAGTAAAGGAGAAGAGAGAAAGGAAGATAAAAGAGGAGAGAGGGGAGAGAATGGAGAATAACAGAATGAAAGAGAAAAATATAAAAGATAAGGAAAAGAATAGTGTGGATGAGAGAGAGAGAGAGAGAGAGAGAGAGAGAGAGAGAGAGAGAGAGAGAGAGAGAGAGAGAGAGAGAGAGAGAGAGCAAGAGAGAGAGATGAAATAACGATAAATAAAGATGAAATAAATAAAGGCGAAATAAAGAAGGAAAGGGAAAGAAGACAAAAAAAAAAAAAGAGAAAAGGAAGAAGAAAGAAATTGTAAGAGGAGAAGAAGAAGGAAGAAGAAGAAGAAGAGGCGATAGAATACGATCCAAAAAGAAGAGAAAAAAAGAAATACAACTCAATAAAAAATATAAAAGGAGGAGGAGGAGGAGGAGGAAAAGGACGAGGAGGAGGAGGAGGAAGAGGAAAAGGACGAGGAAGAGGAGGAGGAGGAGGTAACGAAATCAAAAGAAAAGAGGAAAAGGAGATAAACGAGACGAATGAAGGAAATAGAAATTGTTAAAGGATTAAGAAAGGGGATGAAAGAAGGGAAGATAGACGAGGGGAAGAGTAAGGGGAAGGAGCAACAATGGAAAATGTACACAAATGAGAGAGAGAGAGAGAGAGAGAGAGAGAGAGAGAGAGAGAGAGAGAGAGAGAGAGAGAGAGAGAGAGAGAGAGAGAGAGAGAGCAGGAGCAGGTGGTCATCGCATCCAGATGAGACCAAAGACTGGAAACTGGAAACATACAAGAGAAAAAACGGAGATCGTGACGAGACAAACTAAGAGAGAGAGAGAGAGAGAGAGAGAGAGAGAGAGAGAGAGAGAGAGAGAGAGAGAGAGAGAGAGAGAGAGAGAGAGAGAGAGAGAGGCAGCAGCTGGCTTGCCACAAGAGGGGAATTTGATCAAAAGTCTGAAGGTTCATCTGAGAGGACTTCCAGCAGCCCCTCCTCTTCCCTCTTGAATCCCTGGAGGAGGAGGAGGAGACGTGTGTGTGTGTGTGTGTGTGTGTGTGTGTGTGTGTGTGTGTGTGTGTGTGTGTGTAATAATAATAATAATAATAAATAATAATAATAATAATAATTGTTAAAAATAAATAGATAAATAAGTAAAATATTTATTTATTTCCACTGAAATACTGGTTATTCTTAACAGGTGCAAGAGGAGAGAGAGAGAGAGAGAGAGAGAGAGAGAGTGAGAGTGAGAGTGAGTAATCACAAATAATTTAATGTCAGACACATTTTTTTCGCTCTAAGTCTCTCAAATAATAATTGAATATTACAACGAATTAGGAATTTTTAGGGCAGCGAGTTTTTTCACCAAAATGGAACGGGGTTATGAGCAGCAATGTTTGTTGTTTGCTGCAAAAATAAGAGCGAAATAATTACATAAATTCACAAATATAAATAAACAAATAAATAAATATAATTCTCAAACATACTCTCATCCATTAACCTTTGAATTGTTGATCTCGATTTTTTGTTATTGATGTTTTTATTTATTTTATTTATTTTTTTGTATTGCCCTTTTTCATTTGGGTAATTAATTGACAATTGTAAATGTCAGCTTATACCCCCCCCCTCCCCTCTTTTATTTATTTTACCTGTGCAGCTGAATCACCTTTAATCAAACAATGAACACTTATTTTCCTGCCCTTTTCACCTTACATTACTACCTCTCTCTCTCTCTCTCTCTCTCTCTCTCTCTCTCTCTCTCTCTCTCTCTCTCTCTCTCTCTCTCTCTCTCTCTCTCTCTCTCTCTCTGCTGTATTTCAATATCTTCATCTTTTCCTTTATTCACTTCCTTTGTTCGCTATTTATATGCTTTATCTTTTTTTATCTTTTTTTCTGGTTTTTTTGTTCAATCTTCTGTTTGGTTCAATTTCTTCTTTTTTCTTCTTTTCCTTTACTCATTTCTTCTTATCTGTGTTTTATTTATTTCTGTGTATTCATGTTTCTTTACGTGGCTGGCGTGCTAATCATGCTCTCTCTCTCTCTCTCTCTCTCTCTCTCTCTCTCTCTCTCTCTCTCTCTCTCTCTCTCTCTCTCTCTCTCTCTCTCTCTCTCTCTCTCTCTCTTATTATTTCATTCGTTCTTCATCTTTTTTCCTCTTCCTCTCTTCCTCTCTTTATTAAACCTTCTCTTCCCTTCCACGGTCTATCCTTTCCCCCATTACCACTTCCTCTTTCTTCTCCACCACAGACCCCTCTCTTTTCCCCTCTTTTTTAACCTCTTCCCACCCTCACAACTCACTCCTTGACTCCCTTCACAAACTCCTCTAATTTCCTACCTCTTGTTTCCCCTCATACCTCCTGTTTTTTTCCTCTCAGTAAATCCGTTTTTCCCTCTTTTATTCCCCTTTTCCCCTCACCATCTTCCTTGCCTCTTTATACCTCTTTCGTGACTCCTTTTCCCCTTTGTAAACCTCTTTCTCCTCAGTCATCCCTCATTTCCCCTCACATTTCCCCTCACTAAGTACCTCTAAAGCCCTTTTTTCCCCTTGACACTCCCTCTTTCACCCTTTTAACAGGTTCATCACACTTTTTCCCCTCTGTGAACTATTTTTCCTCTCATTAGTCCCATCCAGTTACCTTTTTTTCTTCTCATTGACCTTTCTTTTTCCTCTGATTTACCCTTCGTTTCCCCTCACGACCTTTTTTTTCCCTCATACTCCACTTTTCCTGTTCTTTGTTTACCCCTTACTGACTTTTTTTTTCCCCCTCATATCCCTCTTCACTGACCATTCCTTTCCCCGTGATGTGACCTTTTTTCCCTCACTGACCTTTTTTTCCTTTAACTGACTTTTTTTTTTTTCCTAATTGACTTTTTTTCCCTAACTGACCTTTTTTTCTCCTCACTGGCCTTTCATTTTCCTCTCATTTACCCTTCCTTTCCCCCTAATTTACTTTTTTCTCCTTAACTGACCTTTCTCCCTAACTGACCTTTTTTCCCCCTAACTGACTTTTTTTCCCCCTCACTGACTTTTTTTCCCCCTCACTGACTTTTTTTCCCCCTCACTGACCTTTTCCCCCCTTCACTGACCTTTTTTCCCTCGGTGACCCCTCTTTTCCTCTCAACAGGCACGAGGTGGTGGACGAGGGCACGCTGCTGATCCGACACGTGCAGCAGAGTGACGCTGGCCATTACACGTGCGAGGCTTGGAACTTAGCTGGATCAAAGACAACAGTACCAGTCAACCTCTACGTGCATAGTGAGTCACAGGAGGAGGAGGAGGAGGACAAAATTTATGTAGCCTACCTGTTAATTTTAAAGTCAATCGAAAGAGAGAGGAAGGTACATGATGAGGAGGAAGAGGAGGATTACAAGGGATTACAAAGGATTACAAACAGCAACAGACCTACAGTTCCCTACTTGGCTGTTTGATTTCACTAAACTACACTTTCTACACTTTTGAGTTGAACATCTTTCATCGAGTAATTTGTAAGAGTGTTGTAATTTCCGATATTATGAAGTAAGTGACTTTTATCGAAGTTGAAATTTATTTGCCTTTTTTCTGACCAATTCACTAATGTGTTTAAATTATTTTGTATGAACTGACCTTAACCTTCTTAAGTAACTGTGTTTGTTATTTGTGTCGTCTGCGAACTTAGATATTTTGCAAGTGATGTCATCGATGTCGTTTACATAAATAGTAAATAGTATAGGTCCCAAGACTGACCCTTGAGGAACTCCGCTATCAACACTGATCCAGTCGGATTTTTTTTTTTTTATTTATTCATTTATTATTTATTATTTTTCTACATTAAAGGTGTATTGGCCAAGGGCAAATACAAATAGGTTAAAAAAAAAGAATCTTGCTTGTCGGCAGACCCTGTAAAGAGGACAGTAGGAAAAATAGAGCAGGGCGTAAGAGGTGTCTTGACACTCCTCTTTTGAAAGAGTTTAAGTCATAGGCAGGTGGAAAAATAGACAAAAGAAGAGAGTTCCAGAGTTTACCAGTGTAAGGGATGAAGAGTGAAGATACTGGTTAACTCTTACATTAGAAAGATGGACAGAATAGGGATGAGAAGAAGTAGAAAGTCTTGTGCAGCGAGGCCGCGGGATGGGGGGAGGCATGCAGTTACCAAGTTCAGAAGAGCAGTTAGCATGAAAATAGCGGTAGAAGATAGATTAAGATGCAACATTGCGTTGGTGACTTAAAGAATCAAGACAGTCAGTTAGAGGAGGAGAGTTGATGAGACGAAAAGCTTTAGACTCCATCCTGTTTAGTAAAGCTGTGTGAGTTGAACCCCCCCAGACATGAGAACCATACTCCATACATGGGCGGATAAGGCCCCTGTACAGAGCAAAGCAGTTGGGAGAGAGAAAAATGGACGCAGACGCCATAGAACACTTAACTTCTTGGAAGCTGATTTAGCAAGTGTAGAGATATGAAATTACCAGTTTAGATTTTTAGTAAAAGATAGACTGAATGTGTTTAATGTGGAGGAGAGGGAAAGTTAAGTGTCATTGAAGAAGAAGGAATAGTTATCTGGAATGTTATATCGAGTAGATAGTTGTAGAAATTGAGTTTTTGAGGCATTGAACAGAACCAGGTTTGCTCTGCCCCAATCAGAAACAAGTGAAAGATCAGAAGTTAAGCGTCCTATAGCATCTAGCTTTGAATCATTTAATTCTTGTTGGGTTGGGCGTCTGTTGTACGACGTTGAAAAATGCAAGGTGGTGTCATCAGCATAGGAGTGGATAGGGCATTGAGTCAGATTTAGGAAATCATTGATGAATAATTGAAAGAGAGTGGGTGATAGGACAGAACCCTGAGGAACACCACTGTTGATAGTTTTAGGGGAAGAACAGTGACCGTCCACTACAGCAGCAATAGAACGGTCTGAAAGGAAACTGGAAATGAAGGTACAGAGAGAAGGATAGAATTCGTAGGAGGGTATTTTGAAAATTAAAGATTTATGCCAGACTTTATCGAAGGCTTTCGACATGTCAAGGCTGACAGCAAAGGTTTCACCGAAGTCCCAAAAAGAGGATGACCAGGATTCAGTTAGGAAAGCAAGAAGATCACCAGTAGATCGGCCTTTTCGGAAACCATACTGGCAATCAGAGAGAAGGTTGTGAGCTGATAGATGCCTCATTAACTTCTTGTTAAGGACAGACTCAAAGGCCTTAGAAAGGCAGGAAATCAAAGCTATAGGGCGGTAGTTAGAAGGATTGGATTGGTCACCCTTTTTAGGGACAGGTTGGATGTGAGCAAACTTCCAGCAAGAAGAATAGGTAGAAGTAGAGAGACACTCACGAAACAGTTTGACCAGGCAGGGAGCGAGTTCGGAAGCACAGTTTTTGAGAACAACAGGAGGGACTCCATCCGGACCGTAAGCCTTCCGAGAATCAAGGCCAGAGAGGGCCTGGAAAACGTCATAATGAAGAATTTTAATTTTAGGAATGAAGTAGTCAGAGGGTGGAGGAGTAGGAGGAATATGCCCAGTATCATCCAAAGTAGAGTTGGTAGCAAAGGTTTGAGCGAAGAGTTCAGCTTTAGAGAAAGAAGAGACAGCTGTGGGGCCATCAGGTTGAAGTAAAGGAGGGAAAGATGAGGAAGTAAAATTGTTGGAGATATTATTGGCTAGATGCCAGAAATCACGAGAAGAGTTAGAGTTGGAAAGATTGACATTGTCTATTGATGAAAGAGTTTTTAGTAAGTTGGAGAATAAATTTGGCATGATTACGGGCAGAAATATATAGGGCATGAGTTTCAGCAGATGGATGACTACGGTACCGTTTGTGAGCCGCCTCTCTATCATTGACAGCACGAGAACAAGCAGAGTTAAACCAGGGCTTTTTAGCTTTAGTATTAGAGAAAGTATGAGGAATGTATAGCTCCATGCCAGAGATAATCACCTCTGTTATGCGCTCGGCACAAAGAGAAGGATCTCTGACATGGAAGCAATAATCATCCCAAGGAAAATCAGAATAGTACTGCCTTAGATCCTCCTATTGTTTTCCATCCCTTAGCCAATTTGTTATCCATTTCGAAAGGTTACCAGTTATGCCATGAGTGTTTACTTTACCAATAAGACGCTTGTGTGGAACTTTAACGAGGAGGAGGAATACAAAGGAACACAAACAGTAACAGACCCTAGGGTCCCTGCGAAAGCTGTATGATATAACTACTCTACACTAACTACTTGAATTAGAGGAGGAGGAGGAATAGAATGTAGTAAAAGAATAGGACAAGAAATGAAGGAAGGAAGGAAAGGTCCTAAAAGTAGTGGAATAAGAAAGGGAAAGGTGAAAGGGAGGAATAGACGAAGGCGAGAAAAAGAGGAGGAGGAGGAGGAGGAGAATGTGGTAAGAATATAGTGTATGGAAGGAATAAAAGGAGGAGAAGGAGGAGGAGGAGGGAGATACCTTGGGCACATCAAGGAAAGATGGAAGGAAGAAGAGGATAGAAGTAAAGAGGAAGATAGATTTAGGGAGGATGGGGGAGGGAGGTAGGAGGGTAGTTGAGTGGATGAGAGGAGGAAGAGGAGGAGGAGTAGGAAGATGGTCACGGAAGACAATAAAATAGGAAAGGGAAAGAAAGAGTAATGGTATGGAGGAGGAGGAGGAGGAGGAGGAGGAGGAGGAGGAGGAGGAGAGGAGGGAGGTAAGGTGAGAGGATATAGCAAGGCAGAAGAAGTGAGGGGAACATTTCCATAGATGAGGAAGAGGGGAAAGAGGGAGGTTAGAGAACATAAAAGTGGGAAGAAAAGGGAAAGAAGAGAGAAAATAAAGAAGTAAGAAGGAAAAGATGAGATAGAATAGCTAGAGAAAACACGATAAAAGAAGAAGAAGAAGCGGAATGGAGATAGGAGGAGGAAGAGGAAAATAAAGAGAAAGATAATGGAAGTAGCAATGGAATGAAGAATTAATCTCTCTCTCTCTCTCTCTCTCTCTCTCTCTCTCTCTCACATGCAACTTAGTTCTATGAATGTGAACTTAATTAAAACTTACAACATTGAACGTAAAGAAAATGAATAATGAAAATGAATAATGAATGAAAGTGAATAGTTGAAATTAATAATGAAAGTGACCTTGAGATACAAAAAAATTAAATAAATAAATAAAAAGTGTCCATCTCGCTTCCACACGAATCAATATGACAATGATCGATGGATTCTGAGAAAAGTGTGTATGTTTTGAACCAGATAGTGATGTGCATGTATGTACGTATGTATGTATGTATGTATGTATGTTTGTATGAGAGAGAGAGAGAGAGAGAGAGAGAGAGAGAGAGAGAGAGAGAGAGAGAGAGAGAGAGAGAGAGAGAGAGAGAGAGAATACGAATAGTAAATCTGAGGAAGAAAATAAAGAGAGGTGTGATTTGGAGAAGGACGTAAGAAGGAAATAAGGAAGGAAGGAAGGAAGGAGGAAAGGATTGATGAAGGGGAGAGGTTAAAAGACAAGATGATAAAGTGAAGGGAAGGGTGAGGGGACAAGTTTGATGGATGACGGTTTTATTATTGGAAAGGAATAATGTATCGTGTTTTAAGTTTGAGGGGAAAAGGGAGGAGGAGGAGGAGGAGGAGGAGAAGAAGGAAGGGGAGGAGAAGGAGGAAGAGGAGGATCAATTATTGTGAATTGATTATGAAGGTATCGTAGTGCATGCGGTTGTTGTTGTTGTTGTTATTGTGGTGGTGGTGGTAGTTTGACACACACACACACACACACACACACACACACACACACACACACACACACACACACACACACACACACACACACACACACCCTACCTACCTACCTAATACGAGTATCCTTCATCTCCATTAATCACTCGAAACACCTCCTCCTCCTCCTCTTCCTCCTCCTCCTCTTGACAGGGACCTGCCTACGACTTGTCATTCACTCATCGCCTACAGGCCTCTCTTCTTGATTAAGTTTCCATTACCCTCCTCCTCTTCCTCCTCTTCCTCCTCTTCCTGCTCTTCCTCCTCTTCCTCCTCATCCTCTTCAACTTGGGTTCATGGGAAGGAGGGTGAAGTGCACGGCGATCAAGATTACTCACTCGACTCACTCACAACTTGCCGCTGAGACTCATTGAGGCTGAGACGCAGTTCTGCTCCACAACTTCAAGACATGGAAGTGCTAACGAGAGAGGAGGAGAGCCGCGCGCCGCTAAGCTATAATCCCAAACGCAGTGTTGAAAGCCTAGTAACGAAGAGAGACGTGCCAATCTCCGCTCCCAAGTGAAGAGGAGACGATTCAGACGAAGGAACACAGATCTATAGGGTGGTGGTGGTGGTGGTGGGAGTCTTCAAGAAGTGGCTTCCTCCAATGGTCCTCAAGTTCGACGCCAGAAAGAGAAAGGATTTGTCTTGTGTAGAGGAAAGGACAGATGAAGGACCTTTGAACTTTTATCATGGGGTCATTCTGTCTCCATAGCATTTCATCTCCATGATATTTCCTCACCATTTTTGTCTCATTTCCTAATAGTTTCCTCATTCTCTCATAATTTCCATCACATTCCCTCATAGTTTCCTCACATTCTTATATTATCCTCTTAATTTCCTCCCATTTTTTATAATTTCCTTACATTCCCTCATATTCTTTTTCATTCCTCATTATTCCTTCATAGATCCTTATAATTTCCTGTTTCCCTCATAATTTCTTCAAACTCCTTCATGATTTATTTCCTCACCTTCTCATAATTTCTCTCAGTCACTTATATCTTGTATTCACATTTATTCCTCCTCCTCTTCCTCCTCCTTCCTCCAACACAAACTCGATAATATGTTTCTCTTCCTCGCTTTCCTTATCAACAATGGTGAGGGGAAGGGAGGGGAGGGGAGGGGAGGGAAGGGAAGGGGATGGGAGAGAAGGGAAGGGGAGAGGAGAAGTCTTCTTACTTTTGTGTCGTATTATTGCAACACTTTACCTCATTATATAGTAAGTGTTTCTGTTACTTGTTATTCCTGTTTCTGTATTGTATTATTATTGTTGTTATTATTGTTGTTGTTGTTATTATTATTATTATTATTATTATTATTATTATTATTATTATATTATTATTACTATTGGTTATCATCGTTATCCTTGTCCTCCTCCTCCTCTTCTTCCTCCTCTCCTCCTCCTCCTTCCTCCTCCTCCTCCTCCTCCTCCTCCTCCTGCCATTCGTCTTCCACTTTTTCCTTCCCCTTCTCACTACTTCTTCCTCCTTCTAAAGTTAATCACACTCTCGGGTCTTCCTCTCCCCTCCTCCTCCTCATGTAACTTTCTATACCTCCCCTTCCTCCCCTTCCTCCCCTTCTTCCCCTATCACTGCCCCTTCCCTCCCCTCCTTTCTTTCCACTTTTTATCATCTTTCTTACTGGTTTCCCTTCCTACTTCTGTTTTATTGACATTTTTTCCCATTTGTTCTTCTTTTTTTTCTTGCATTTCCTTCTTTCTCTTTTCTTTTCTTCTTTTCTTTTTTTTTCATTTTTCATTTCCCTTCATTACTATCTTCGTTCTTTTTTTTTTCTCCCTTTTTTTTTGGGGGGGCTTCCTCCTCCCTTTTTTCGTCACTTTTTCAGTCAACACTCTCTCTCTCTCTCTCTCTCTCTCTCTCTCTCTCTCTCTCTCTCTCTCTCTCTCTCTCTCTCTCTCTCTCTCTCTCTCTCTCTCTCTCTCTCTCTCTCTCTCTCTCTCTCTCTCTCTCTCTCTCTCTCTCTCTCTCTCTCTCTCTCTCTCCCTTTTTAATCGCAATTTCTCTTCCTTTTCGTCACTTTACGATTATCTCTTCCTTCCTTTGTGAATTTTCTCTCCCCTTTCCCTCCCTCTTTCTCCTCCCTTCCCCTTCTTCCCTCCTTCTTTTTTCTCCTCTCTTTTCTTTCCTCCATACTCCATTCTTCCTTACCTTATCTTGCCTCCATTCCTTTCTCTCTTTATGTTTCTTTCTATCTCTGTTTGTTGTTTCTTTGTTCTATAGGTAGCTTCAGAATTACTCAAGACCTCCATCACACAATCTGCAGTAATTTTCCCTATCATAAATCCTTACAAGTTAGAACACAAAACACCTTCTATTTTATAAAACAACCTATGTAGTATTATCCTCTCCGTCATTTTACTAAGACATGAGGTTAGGGATATTGGTTGAAAATCTCCACTACATTTTGGTATGGGTACAATTACTGCATTTGTCCACTTCACTGGGATACGACCTGTACTGTATAGGACATAATGAACAAGTCTAGAAGGGCCCCTCCTTCATGCTAGATAAACCATTAATGATATCGTAAGTAACGCCATCCTCCCCTGGTGTATTAGATTTCCCTTTCTTAATTGCACACACCATTTCACCTTTACTTATCGGAACACAAGTATCATCTCTCGGGGTACACTGTCTTAACACCACTTCCCTCCTCAATCCACCTCTACGTTGCAGTGGGTGTTGCACTACAGGGGGTAGCACGGCAAAACTGGCTGTTGCTGCTGCTGCTGCTGCTGCTGTTGCTGCTGCTGCTCATTTATGAATCCGATCATTAGCCCTGACTTGTGCATTTGGGTTGGTGTTGCTTTTCCCGTCAATACCTCCTACTTTATTGACTTCCCTCCAGATATCATTCAAACTCTTATGTTTTGTAATTAGACATAAAAAATCGTGCCAATATTTAGTCGTTGCTTCAGCTCTGTACACAAAGCAGCAGTCTGTTGCAACACATCCTGAAGTTTATTATCATTAGAATTAACACTCAACTCTTTATGCACTTTCCTAACAAATTTGCTCCATCCACGTACTAATTTGTCTTTAAAATACACATTTCGTTTCTCATTATTCACGTTACCTGTACGCCCAGAGCTATTTCCCACCACCATATAATCAACAACAAGTAATAAATCATCAAAAAAAAATATCTACATCTCTTGGTTCATAGTGTGTGTAGCAGTCCTGTACACCAGTTATCAACTTCTCCTTTTTATCACCAGTGGAACGATATCTTTTACGATGAGGGGCATTCTGAATTTTGCTAACCAGCACATCAACTCGCAATGCAAAGTGATCACTTAACAATTCTCCAAGTACTCCAGCACTCGCCCTCAATCCACCTGTATTAAAGAGCACCGCATAATCCAGCAGCAATAAGAAGTGGCCACATAAAAAGAAGGTCCTGCCACCTGTGACTGAGGTGAAGGCCTGCGCACTGCAGCAGGCCACGCCGCCTCCACCCAAGGAGAAGGCGCTGTAGCCTGTGGGTGTGGAGGTGCAGGCCACGCCTGCTGCACCCAAGAAGGTCACGCCTGCTCCACGCAGGAACACTCGGCGCGCCCAGAAGGCCGCGCCGAACACTGTTCGAGCCTCGTGGAAGCAGGAGGTCCTGGACACCACGCTGGCCGTGGTGCCTCACCAGTGGCGCTGCATTGTGGGGCCGCGCGGCGCCACGCTCAAGCAGATGCACCACGAATTCGTGGGAGTGCGTGTGAAGGTGCCACCGCCGCTGGACGCAGTGACTGACACCGTGAAGGTGCGCGGGAGCCCCCGGCAGGTTGCCGGCACCTTGGCGCTTTTCAAGGCCCCGCTGCACGAGGGGGAGGGGATCGAGGCCCAGCTGGCAGTCACACCACTGTAGCGGCGTGACTTGGTGGGCCCCGCTGGCGCCACCCTCAGGACACTCCTGAAGGAGTACCCCGACGTGGCCGTGACGGTGCCGCCCCCCACGGATCGTGAGTCCTGCACCGTGGCACTCAAGGGTCCCCGCCGCCAGGTGACAGGGGCCTCGGTAGCCCTCAACACCTCTCTGCAGGCCGCCCTCACTGCCCGCAGCGCCGCCCACACTAAAACCCGCTGGCCCGCCCACCTTAACACCTGCCAGTCTGCACACCATAACATCCACTGCCCAGCCCACCTACCAGCCTGCCCATCCTCCTAATAACCATCCCGCCCACCCTCCTACCGTCCGCCCCACTCCTACCACCCACCGTCCCGCCCTCCCACTTACCGACGGCTCCGCCCACCCATCCACTCAGAGCTCCTCTCACCCCTGGTTCCGACAACCCGTGAGGTGCTTGACCCTACATAACCTAACTCTGCATGACCTCACCTCTCCTGTCATAGTGAGAAAAAAATATATATACATAAATCAATACAAAAAATGAAAAAAAATGTTCCCTAGAATAGTATATTGTCATTTGGGGAGGCGGTAGTACAGTGGTCAGCGTTCGGGCATGCGAACCTAGGGTCCCGGGTTCGATCCCCCGATATCTGCTGGCCACGTTTTTTTCTTTGCTATTACCGCCGAGTGGCCAAAGACTACCCAAATTGCTACCATACTGTCCTCAGATGGGAGTTACAATGTTATATGGATTTGAGGTTGTAGCAGCAATAGCCTCTCGCGTTCTCAACATATTCAAGAGAGAACGTAAACATTTGAGGCGTCACTATAAAAAATCTTTAAAAAAACCATACGCCAAATAACGGGCAAAGGCAGTCTAAACTAGCCTCCATAAAGCCTACTGGCGCCAACGGTTTGTCATATAGAAAGAAAAAAATAGTATTGTAATAATCGTAGTCACCTTCGATGACCTCATTTTTGTAATCTAATTGTATATGTTTTGTACATTGTATATATAATTGTATTGTATTTAATATTATATTATTTTGCATCACAGTAATTGTTTACCATTAAGACATAATTGAGTCTCTGTAACAATGGTTTGATTATAATAAACGATTCTAAGATATCCAACTGTATGCACATAACCTTACCATCTTAATAATTAATATAATTATTGAAGTTTCCCTTAAAATTGATAATGGATAACACACTTTACTTTACTTTGACATTCTTATTTTCGTTCTACAGCAGCATATAACAGATTTCTTTTTCTCTCCCTTTCAAGTTCTTTTACCTTCTCTAACGTTATTTTTAACTCTCAAGTCTGTCTAGTAATATATTTTTCTCTCTCTAAAGTCTGTCCTGAATTTTTTTGTTTTCTTAACCTCTGTAAAGTGAATCATGTGTTGTTTTTTTCTTTAAAGTCTAGCTTATATTTTACTTCTTTAAAGTTTGTCGTGTAAATTTTTTGTTCTTCACCTTTTTAAGACCTAAACTATATTTTATTTTAATCTCATTTAAAAGTCAATCCTGTATTTTTTTTTCTTTATAAATTCTGTCCTGTATTTTTTCTCTTAAGTATGTCCTGTATTATTTTTTTCCTCTATATAGTCTGTCATGCAGTTTTTCATAAAGTTCTCTAGTTTTTGACAATTTTTCTTTCGTTCACGTAAATCAAATTATTTTTAATCATGTTTTGAGACTGAGAGAAAATGGGAAGTGATGGCAGTGAGAGAGAGAGAGAGAGAGAGAGAGAGAGAGAGAGAGAGAGAGAGAGAGAGAGAGAGAGAGAGAGAGAGAGAGAGAATCCCAGAAATGTACAAAAAAAAGCATAAATCCTCTTTTTCACAACATTAAAAAAAAATTAGATCTGCAGACTCTCATTTTCTTTGATTTAATAGTCGGGAGGAAAGAAAGAAAGGTCTCTCTCTC